>JAECUM010008338.1:0-65391 GCA_016617855.1 Megalonaias nervosa | reverse complement strand
TATATATATATATATATATATATATATATATATATATATATATATATATATACAAGATTCAATAGGAAATGCCTATATAATGCATATATGCCTTTCTAACTGTGCTTATCAACCTGACAATAAGCACATACATATAATCATTCGACGTCATACGTTGCCGAAGGCATGATCCAAAATTAAATACTTTATTAATTAATCTCCAATACAAGATAATAATAAATGAGGAAAAGATGATAGAAATACCATTATAATGAGACCTCCACTCCAATTGGTGGCTTGACCTATAAGGATTCGTAGTGCTTGTTACGCCAGACGTAGGTATTAGTATTGACTGAGGATATTACGACTTCTTTTATAGATTAAGAAAATAATAACTCATTTTGAACATAATAATTTAGCCATGTGATGCATATCCAGTTGTTCCTTTTGTTTATTGTGCTTAGGGAAGGTGTGTGGCAATCCGAACCAAATCATTTATTTTGTTTATTTTGCACATGTACATTTACTCAGTTTAATTTAGAACATGTGTGACGGGGGGTTTGGGGTGGAGTGTGCACGGGATGCAGGATGGTTCCTATGCTCTCTCCTGCATGTCTCAACAGCCCTAATGAAGGCAGAAACCGTTGTGGCTCAATGCTTAACGTGCCAGACTCACGACTGAACTGGTTCGGGTTTAAATATTTTTAATATATCAGCCCAGATCGAGCATCTGCTTGTGTCCTTGAGCAACGTAGTTTACTCCGATTTATATAAAACAGTATTTATTTCTGAAGTACATACAATTGAACAAGAGATATAGAGGATTGAGAAATAGGCATAAAACTACTTCTGGCTCTTTCCTGATTAAAAATATTATTTACTATTCTAATGTGAATGATATGATTAATGAAGGCATACTATTGCAAACAGTGAAACATGCTAATGAGATATTAAAAGAAAATTATACATACAATATCGTACTAATGTCATACAGTAACTAATAAGCACTTATAGCAGAGACATATTACTGTATACTTGTAAAACACCAAATAAAAGGGACAAATATGAAGATGATGTCTTTGATTGTACTCCACTACTAAATACTCTACTTATATTGCTGTGCCGCAAAATATCCAATCAAACACAGGCTAAGGGATGCCTTTTTTAATGCGCTTGCTTGGGCGTGTATAATATTTGCTTGGAAATCATTGATTTTAATTACGTGCTCTAGTGAGTATGAATACATCTTCGAAGAGGTCCATTCGTTTGGTCATATCAGAAAACATTTGTCGCATTTTTTTCATAGTCTTGTGTCTTATACAAAGTAGATTACACTAATTTATGAACACAAGAGATGGTAATTTGCTGTACTAATATTCAGAACGTTTTAAATAACCCTCATGTTCACGTTCTCGCGCCTTCCTCGATAAGCATGGAGATATTAAATTAAAAGAGTATATTTGATTACTCAAACGTTTTATTGTTGTTTTTTTTTTAGTTTGGGTTTTTTTGTGGGGTTTTTTTTAAGTAGCATATAATTTGCGCATGCGCAGAGATTAAGCTTCTGCTATGAAATGAGGGTGGAGAACAAAGAGCAATTAAGAGAATCCATTATGGGCCCGTATCTTACGGAATTGCAATGATACATTTCAGTTTATTTCATCTTGCATTGAATTAACCGTCATAGTTTAGAGTGTTTTCCGCATAATAAAAGCATATGATGACAGTTTAATTCCGCCAAGCCTTCAGTTGTCTCTTACGTCAAATAAATGCCGATATGTTAAATAATGAGAGCGTGGACGAGTAGTTGTTCTGGCCGTCTCCATCTTCAAACATTCCAACGTTAGGGTCACTGAAGACCAAACACTTTACTCTCGTGTTACTTCACCTTTTATACGTATTTTTAATTGTATATTTTAGAGGTAGGGGCGGTCATTGTTACATTCCAGAAAAGACGTTGACCTCTTATACCTTATTGGGCCTTTATAGTTTCCGATTAAGCATACGATCTAACAGTATATATTCATTATCATAAAATGGATGCCAACTATGTGCCATTTATTTTTCATTTTCTATCCATACGTCATCTGTGGTGATAGACATAGTACTGGAGTAAAAATAGCTTCCAAAGGTGACACAAATATTGATTTGTAATGTTATTTATGAAAATTCCATTTCATCTTATCTATTATAGGCAACAGATGCTGCATCAACATAAATGTGTTCTCAGACATTTATGGGGCTGTCTCCAATATGTTAGGCGCAATCAGACTTGTGTTTCATTTCTTTTGTTTATTTATTTATTTATTTTTTAAATTACGTGAAACCGCTTATTTGCATTTTTAATATACAATTTGCACTTCGTAGGTCTGCGGGTCTCACACGGCGTTTTCTTTTTCATGCTGAGACAGCATATGTCATTTCACGTAGCAATGCATTCAAACATTATTTTGGTCTTGGATTGTATTTCCGGTAGTCTGATGCATTGTATAAAACTAATGTTCTTGTCGACCTGGAGCCTTCGAAATCGGTGAACGGTATAAAATTACGCAATGATGTACAGTCAAACCTAACACAATCGAAACAACTCGTGGCTTTTCTGCCAGTAAACTAGTAACTAGAAAGGCCAGACTTCGTTCAGATTGTAAAGTTTGAGATATTATCACTCTGTAAATTTAAATTTTACCAACCAATTTTTGCAAACATTATTTTAATAATAAACTCTTGAGTGCAATTAGTGAGTTTATATATCGATTCGAGTCATCAAATTTAAGGACAATTAAATCTTTTGCTGCTATTTAAGAATCGTAATTTTGCAAAATACCTTCAATGTAAAAACAAAGTCCTTAATTTAGAAATGTCCAGAGTAAACAACAACCACCAATCAGAAATGAATATAGACTGTTCATAGGAGTCATCAAATGTACGAACAATTAAATCTTTTGCTGATATTTAAGAATTGTAATTTTCAAAACACATGCAGTAAAATACAAGGTCCTTGTTTTAGAAATGTCCAGAGTAAACAATAACCATCAATCCGAATTGATTAGAGACTATTCACTGATACATAGATCGAAATTATATACCTTGAAAATTGTGTTAAAAAAGGACAAGACACGAAGCAAAAGAAACTGAGTGCAAAAGCGGCCATTCAATCATCGGCCGATTATATATGGCGAAACGTTAGGGATGTGAATTTTACGGCTGTGTATGTTATGAGTTACTTAACGCACTGCAGGTAAAAGAAAATTACCAAAGGAATCAGCGAGGGTCAGGTTTTTTTTTTTACACACGAAAGTTAGCAACCTTGTGCTGATTCACAGAAGGGAGTGTCTATAGTTGACCCCCTTTTACTGACATAAACGAATGCGTTTGTCTCCATCACAAGATGTGGGTAGGCTTTCACCACCAAATATCAAGCCGGGACTTGAACTTAAGTCTTCAATCCAGTAATCTGTCTAAAATTTAAATCTGGCGTAAAATTGGTCAACCAAATCTAGTAGTTTAAGAACTAAGATAAAGACTTAGGCTGCCTTCATTGAAGCATAAAATTGCCTTTTTAAATTAATACGACAGTTGTAGCTGGGAGATGTTATCTTTCGTTTGTCCACCTGTACGTTGGCACTTCCGTTCATCCAGTTATCGTTGTATGTAGGTCAGTTTGTCTGGGAACATAAATGGGTCACGCTTGTTCAGATAACGTTTTTCCTTCCTTTTTGCTCATTTGTCTTAGAATTATTTTTCTTAATACCTTTTAAAAGTGCGTCGTCCTGAAAAAAGGAAATCGATTACACACAACGTGTTCTTCACTGTGAAATATTGATTTCCATCAACTGTACAGTGCATCGAAGACTGGGTCTTGACCTTAAGTGCAAAGTGTACACAATCCAAAATTATTGCATAGAATTCTATGTACAATATGCAAAGTTGCAAAGTTAGCATACAGCTATGATAAACGGAAGATCTGAAGCGGAATTAGAAATAAAAATTAACCGTATCTCATACATTGTATTTTTTTTTTAAATACCCGTGTGACATATTTTTAATGACAAACTACTTTATTTGTTATCTTTTGAAATAAAGTAAAGATATCAAGCGGTGAGTAGAGTACCGATGTCAGTGATGCAATTTGCATTGAACTATTTTCCAATATTTGTCTGGCACTTGTTTCAAAAGAAACTCATTTGCTTCTAATCTTATAAAATTAAGTACAGATACAAGCAAACGTTATTTCACGTCTGACATCTGTATTTTCAAGCATCACATGTAAATTGATGTGGGTTTTTTCTCTAATAATTGTGTGCCTCATTTTCAGAAAATAAATTATTTGTAATCTCGCGAATCAATTGTCAGTGACTGTGTCTGTTTTGGAAGATTGGTTCTATCTTCTCAAAACGAAGTTCCGCTTTGATAATACGTCAGAATATATCACTGCTTGATTAAAAAATACTTTAACAAAAGTTTTGCAGTTTAAAAAAAAAACATAGAAAAAAAAGATAAGGATCTGATGATATTTGTTAGATGTTTGGATTAAACTTATGACGTTAGTAATGAAATCGTCATCATTGCATAAAACTTTCTACACTATATAAAACCATTATTCCACCACGACCGTGTCTTTACCTAATTCACAAGGACAAAGGGTCGTCCCCAAAATTATGGCATCAGAACTTTAAAAGAAAAGAAACAACCATAAGGTTACCCCTTAAATTAGTTCGTAAGAAAACATTGCTATCATCTTATAAACAACATTTGAAAACATTAAGATAGCTAACTAGTCAAAATAGTTAAGGTAAGTTAGCACGGTGGTCCAAGGGAAAGGGGAAGAGGGGTCAGCAGCTTTGAAGGTCACAATCCTCTTATTTACCGTCTATACTCGCTTCTAAGTTGAGTCTAACTGCAAACAACATCAACCCATATCTAACCTGGAAAAATACACCATCAATCAGGGTTAATGCTGTTTGTTCTCCTGATTACTCCTAGCAAACCGCTTAGGCCGGATCTGCTGGAGCACTTTGCAGCGGTAGATATGGGTCTATGCAGCTTGCAGTTGGAATTGTCTTATAAGCGAGTAATTATGGTAACTCATAAAGACAGCTAAACTCATGTTCTCATCCTATTAAGCCAAAGGGTAAATAGAAAGGATATTATACTTAAGGCCGAAATTGTAGACATTTTAAAAAAAAAAAAACAACTGGAAAGTAATAGAAGAGATTGCGCAATCTACTAGGGATACAAGTCTTCAAGAAGTTTTGGTAAACTGAAAGAACAAAAAATCATTTTTCAAACGCCATATAGTGCATCTAAGTAGTATTTAGATCTCTTTATTCAGGGCGTTAATCAAAAAGCTTACAACAGATATTGTTTGTAATTAATTGACAAATTATGCACCAATACATCAATATATGATAGTATAGTATTGAATATTGAGTGCAGTGATTAAGATAAATGCAATAAACTGAAAACGAACAGTACAAAATCAGTTCCTAACTAAATTAGTTTTGTGCTGTTCGTTATCAGTTTATTGCACACACATACACATGATTGTATATATATATATATGTGTGTGTGTGTGTGTGTGTGTGTGTGTGTGTGTGTGTGTTTCCTTGTCTGTAATGACTGTTATTTAAACAAGTACGTGAGGAGATTGATAACAATTACAATAATGCATGACCAAGTTTTAGTTAGGCCCGGTGTCCGTTTGCGTCTGACCACTCGATATCTCCCCTTAGTGTTCTTGTCCATAACTACTTCATCTATAACTTTATTTTCTGCTGGAGACAATACGCTATATTTGTGAAAGTACCTTATTTTTTTTACAAATAGTTCCTCTTTAAAATTAGTTAAATCGCTGTTAGATTTCAAATTCACTTTCATATTCCAAATATATGGTAGTTACCATACACTGCACGGGTGTTTAAAGAATGAAGTGAAAGCACACACAGGCAAGTAGAAATATATATGTTTTCTGTGTAGAGAGAAAGAGAGAGAGAGAGAGAGAGAGAGAGAGAGAGAGAGAGAGAGAGAGAGCAATGCACAAAAGCAGAATTTAACGCGGTGATTAGATAACAGATCCTTAATCGGTTTGCCTTTAAGCAACATACAGATAGCGAGCTTAATGCAAAACAGATTTATTCGCTTCTTCAGCTTTCATATCCTCAGTTTATGCCTAGCACCCACCTTTCACCAGGCGTGTCAGACTTGGGCAAACGTGTAGGAGCGCAAAGGCATCAGTCTTCACACATAACTGAAGGTCTTCAAAGCCATTGCATTGCCGACTCTGTTGTATGCATGCGAAACGCCGAAAAGTAGGTGATCCATTTTCGCATGGGCTGCCTAAGGAAACTGATGAGGAGTCCAAGAGTACAGAACAAGGTCCCAGACCCTGAGGTCCTCACACGGGCAAGAATTACAGGCATAGAAATCGCATATGAGACGGCAAGCCACATCACTTAGATGTTAGACAAGCGGCTACCAAGGAAGATATTCTACGGTGAGCTGAAGTATCGAAAGCGATCCTATGGAGGTTAGATGACTGGCACCGTTTCGTCCATGCTGGAGCTACAAACTACCAGTTAAGGTGAACTGCTGAGACAGTGCAGAAGCGCGAGCAGTGTAAATCTTGGTACTGCAGCTCGTCCTCTGTTGATCAAGCCCCAAGTGTGATCCCCTGTCTAGTGTGACGCACACGTTTTAGAGCACATAATGGCCTGATCACCCGCTCACGTGCTCACAGAACCAAACGAGTTAGCGATGCCATGATCATCTTCGTACGTAAAGGACGAGCAAGGATCATAGGCTCTGACACCACTAATTGCACTTCATGATACACTTTCAGATGTTATTTAGCTTCAGTCATTCCCAGTTTTGTTTGATACATCTAATAGATAGAGAATCTTACGTGAGAGCTCATTATAAAATTAGTCAAATAATTTTAATCTTTTGCGAGCCTTTACAAGCAAAAGTTAAATTACACTTCTTCAAATTTCATTTGAAATGGTCGATTATATTTGTAGCATAGCGAAAAAGGCTGATTTAATTTGCCCAAACCACAAAATAAGGATTCCGGAATACTTTCGGATGCCCCTGTCCTCACACCTTTATTTTTTATGGCGTTATGACGTAATTTGTCAAGTCATGGGGTGTTATTATGCTTGGACATATTTACGTAAATAATACAGTAGTAATTTAATAAAATGCTCTTTTAGTAAAGTATTCAAAGAGAATACCAGGCGAATAAACAAAGCATCGAATGCATTTTTCTAAGCCGAATAATGCTGCCGTTCTGCAAGATTTGTTATAACAACTTCAATTTAAGTTTTGTGCAACACGTTTTTTTTTTTGTTTTTTTTTCAATGCTTAATTCTATTTTTATTCATGTTTGTTTCCTTTCCTTCAAGGTACTGTCAAAACATGGTTATTCGCTGTGATTGTAACAAATATATTCAAACGACCCAGCCTTAATAGAAATATAGAATCTTTTGCGTGTATGAAAATTATCGTTTACAGGAGTTTTATTTTGCGGAATAACCCAAACTGATGTAGGTGTAATCCAGTAATCCAAGATAAACTAAATGAAAGGAGACATGCTAATACCTATTATCAAGGTAAAATTTGATCGAAAGATCGTCTGCTGCTAAGGGCGGGAAGGTCAAAGTTCACAAAGGTCAAAGTTGATAAAGACCAAAGGGCGGAAAGATGAAAACACTCATTTGCACTCGCCACAATGGCACATGTTTGAGTTTTATACAACTGGTATGAAACCATGCCTTTGGGCATTTTCACACATTATCATCTTTCTTTCATCATCATCTCCACCATAAATGCAGTACTTTCTGTCACTCTGAGTGGAGATAGTTTGTTTTCTTCATCAGTAACTGCATTTGGGCTAAGGACTTGTCTCTGTGAAAAATATTTACATAGGAGTTCAGGCATTACACATTTGGAGTGAAACTCCAAAGCTTTAGAAGACATTGTTTGCCACAGTTCATTGTCTCTATAAACACGTTCATAGTGGTAGTCATGGGGACACCATACATAAAAGTCACAATACTGTCGGTCTGACAAAAACATTTGCATTTGCATTTGGTAGTAATATGTGTGTTTACAATCGATTATTAACCTGTTGTTTATCAATTTCAACCACGGAACATACAGGATAGGTTTGTCTTTCATGCTGTAGGGGCATTTAATCTCGAGACAGCCATCCCCACAACATTCACAAGAAATCATGCCATCTGAACTAGCCCCAAACTGGGTGTATCTTTCATTGATATCACATCATTGTTCACAAGTTTATAATTGACATGTTTATTCTGAAGTAACCCTGAGTATTCCATCTTTGCTGTTATTTCATGTTTAGTTCCCCAGGCTGTTGCGATACTATAGAAGGGCATCTTATTCCCATAAGATGCACACATTGTTTTTAGTACTGTCAGAGATGGCTGTGAAATGCTAGTGTGGCATACACGATAAAATTTGGAAGCTGTTATTCTTCCTATACGATATCTGTTCCAGAAGAAACTCTATGATTGGCCCCTTGTCTCCTTCTCAAAGTATGATGAGTGTACACCCAGTATGCAGGTACATCAGTCACTGTAGCTTCCTTGCATATTCTCCCCCCTGTCTCCAAGGCAAACAAAACAGCGGCAACATGAGTACAACATTCCCCCAGTCCTGCCATGCATGTGCAATGTGCTGATTCCACACTCCCATCTGTGGCAACAATACCCATGGCTCTACAGGTTTCTCTCTGACTCGCATAGAGTGGGTCACCTGGAATTTAGAATGAATGAAACATTATAAAATATAATATATAATGTTCAATACTGCGTCTGTACTCTAGCTTTTTGTACATGTATAATGTATCCATACATGTACATGAGGAATGTTTACATATACTATCACCTCATTACTAAACATGTCCGGTTACAGCAAACTCACAAAGGGATGAATGGTTAGAATAAAATTTAAAATGCTATTGTTATTTTAACTAATTCTAACTCTATAAATCTGTCATCACAAACAAACTACTGCAGCAATAAAATGGAGTTAACTGAAGTTACGTTATGAAAAGAGAGAAAGAAAAAAAAACGGAAGTGTAAGAACCTTTGCTCTCAAGAAATGAACCCCATTAATTTCCTTGTGCAGTACTTCTTGGATCCAGCCGTCTTGGAAAAGCTTGTATGCATCAAGAGACTTGTAGTTCTTCAACTGATCCTTAGTGTATGCTGATTGTTGAAAAATCAAAAAATGAACAACGTCAACATAGCTGACCTCAGGCCATTTCGTCCGATCGTCGCTAAAAGCTTCAGCAGGCAGTTTATATGGATCAATCTGTATTTTAGCAGTTTTCTGGATGTATCTCTCACGAACATCACCCACAAGTGAATCGAGATAAGAAGTATGGATCATAGCTTTCTTTTTTGTCTTCTCCATCAAGGTAAACTATCGATTTATTGGGGGCTCAAAATGGCAGCGCTTGTTTAATCGCGTTGCATTTTGGGAAATTGTGTACCTTAGCGTGACGTCAGTGAAAAAACCCATACATCCTCCGGAGATGATAATTTTAATTATATTTGAATCAATGTTATGGGTTTCCTACAACAAAGCCCTGGAAAAGATGTATGTCGCCGTCAGCAGGAATCTCTACCCAAAAATTAATGATTATTTTGATTAACCATCAAGCGAAATCACATATCTTGTAAATGCTACTTTGTTGTATTCACAGTTGTGAGGCTAGTAACAACATTTGGGTAATAGATACTACACCTTCAGAAATAAACTACAGTAAGTGGGGTTAGTGGTCTCTCAACACATATTGCACTATATCACGCTTAGAATTCACATACAACTTAACTAATAACATGCATTTCTATTATCCCTTTTATAGTCAAACCGCTAATCGGACACATGTGATGAAACACCCATTTACCATCATCGTCGTCATGCGCAGTAGGCATTTTGCATGGAATTAGACACATACTGTGAAAACCGCTCCGGTGGCCTATTGGTTAGAGCATCCGCCTCGGATGCGGGAGGTCGTGGGTTCGATCCCTGGCCGAGTCATACCAAAGACTTACAAAAATGGTACTAACAGCTGCCTCGCTTGGCGCTCAGCATTAAGAGGTTTGTGTTAGGACTGGTCGGCCTGGTGTCAGGATAATGTGACTGGGTGGGACATCATGCTACATGTCTGCGGCATGATGCCCCAGTGCTAGACATCACTATATACTGCCACACAGCAGACATCGTAGCTATATGACTGAAAAATTGTTACAGCTACGTTAAAAATCCAAATCACACACACACACACACACACACACACCACACACACCACACACACACACACACACACACACACACTGTGAACGATTGAGTGCAAGCAATTCCGTAAGATGTGTTAGATAAAACTTGTCCAACATGTCTTCCCGCCAAAAATCTAACTTAAGTGAGAAACACAATGATAATTCGAGATGATTATATTTATAAAAGTTGTAGTCTTAAAAAGTAAAATCAAAAATATTTCTTTGGTGGACACGAAATAAAAACTTACATGGTCACCATAAGAAATTACATATACAAATACATACAAACAGTGGGATATAATAATGATGTTCCGCAACAATGGACATCATGAAAAGACTGAAGAAGACAGCGGAGTTTTAAGATAGGTGGTAACATCTAATTGAAAAGAGAATACTAAAGATATACTTTCCTATTAAACATTATTTTATTTCCAAATTTAACAATGTCTTTCAAATAATTGAAAATTTTTAAATATAATCAATGATCTAGGAACAAGGAAAAAACATCTATATGACACTTCTCCTCAAGAGGGTTAATGTACTGGAGAGTTGAACCAGAAGCTGAACCCGATCTCCTAACTCAAACATTCTGTGTGCCCTTACTCTTATCTGCTTTATCAGAGAATAACCCAGTTATACAATTCCAATACAAAAACCAGAGCAAACAAAAGAAAAATATTTTAAAGTTATGATATTATAAGACAGCATGAGCTTTCGTGTTCTCAGATGGATTCAAACGTCCCAGCACACCCCTCTTTGTAAATTTGATGCAAAATTGTCCATTCCTCTAAAATCGGCCATAACAGCTATCTGCAGATCCCCCAAAGATATTATTGATAGTGAATCCAGTAACGCTGATTTATCACGATAATACTGTTGATGAATATGTTCATTGTTTTTAATTTCCCTAACAGACAAGGTCGTCCACTGCTACGTGTGACAGTGTCTGTACGTCACATTGCTTTTTTGGAGATGAAATTTTTAGCGTATATAAGCGTACTGTGAGTGCTCTTAGTTGAAAAGTGGCTAAGAAATAAAAACATTTTAGTTGATTCAAGGGCAATATCTAATAGCTCCATTTCGATAAATGTTTTAAGTATAAAACTAGATATAGATTTGAAATCCTGAACTTGAAAACCTCCAATGATTATTTGGATAGCTATATATGTGGAGACTGAATACTGCAGTCAGTCATGCAATCTATCCAAGCACTATTTCGCTCCTAAGGTTATTCTAATCAAATCTCTTTGTTACGCAAGCTTCCATAAAGGTTATACGTAGTCAGCAAAAAATCGAACAATTAGGCAGCAGTTTTGTATTTCTGTCAGATATATTTTCAGAATTTCATTCAACTTTATTCAGCTACAAATATTTAGGGACACGATTTAAACCATAATCTGAGAAAATGACTGATTACCATCTGATCATTTTTGCCAGGGTCCAATTTTAAGTACATGTTCCACTTTAGCATTTTTAATTATTGCTTTATTGTGTTCCTGGTTCTTTCAGTAATACCTTATCAATAACAGCACACGCGTTTCAGGCTCTGTAGGGCACTAGAAGAATTTCATAAACTTTTTGATGTAATTTACTGAAAAAGGTACTTGGTACAAATCTATTGGAAAGTGAAAGAACACGAAAATATTTTCTTCCTATAAAATTTTAAAACTTCTACAATTGCAGCGAGAAATTGACCCTGTAAAATAAAGAATCGGATACTTTTTAGCAAAGATCAAATCGAAGCGAACAGATACCAAATTATTTCTTTCCTAAAATCATTTGAATGCAATATAAGGAAACCACAAGGAATTTGAATCCCTATCACGTTTATGGAATTTGAGGATTCTGATACACGTATCAATTAGACGAGAGAGTATTATTCAATATTTCCATGTCATGACAGATTGATCAGAGAGTGAAAGTCACCGTTTACCATAAATGGAAAGTGTGTTATATACAGATAAGCCATCTATTCATTAAAATCAATATTACACCTTAAAGTTTGCATAATGTAATACAAATCATATAATATTTAAAGATAAGGCATACTAATTCCAACTGCTGCTGGGACAAACTATTATTCATATAACCAAATAGGTAGTATGATAATCGTGAAAACTTTCTTGAGCTGAAAATAGCCATTCCAGGAAAATGAAAATTGTGAAAACTGTCATGGAATATCCAGTATTCTTCTTTATTAGGCGAAGTAACGACAGGAAAGCTCTTACCGCAAACACTTGCCCCGTCGAATATATTTCATACATTTTCGTTAACTAGTCAAAAACAATTTAATTTAATTTATAAAATGATAGATCCATAACAACGGTCACTTATCTTGTTTTATGAGTTTTTTTTATGCTCCATGAGCATTTCACGGCCAGTTTATTAATTGTTCTGACTGTAATACATCAAGCAACATAAATAGAAAGGGACATGCCTGTTTTATACAATATCAAATACAGAGTCGAGTTTTCCGCACTAACATGCCCTGTGATACTACAGAACCATCTGAAATGGTTTGTCTGTTGTTGTTGCCTGTTCTCGGAATCAGATTAATGACTAATTCTAAGCTGATAAAGTCATTTTCAAGCAAGTGAATCCAAGTCTATGAAACTTTCAGTCAATAACTCTCTCTTATTAGCATATAAACATTTTCATTTTGTTTTGACCCGTTTGGTCATTAATTGTAATGTGTTTTCTTCGTAATAATGAAATTTGAAAATAAGTCATATCGAGACTATGCACAGGTCTCATACGTCGAGTTGCTATTCATACTGGAGTTAATATTACTACCAATTATGCTATGCATAACATTTTATTATATATTTCATAATGATATTGAAATATATCAGTTGTGGAACTACACTCATTTTTTCCATTTTGGAAGCACAACTGTCCTTATGCATGTTCCTCAGACCTGTATTTCATATTTAGGCCTATTTTAATCTCTCTCTCTCTCTCTCCTTCTCTCTCTCTCTCTCTCTCTCTCTCTCTCTCTCTCTCTCTCTCTCTCTCTCTCTCTCTCTCTCTCTCTCTCTCTCTCTCTCTCTCTGTGTAAATTGTTATGTATATATAATTTAATTAATTGTTTGTTAGTTTTACATTTTTTTAATTCATTACATGTTCTTGTAATGTAACTTTATTTACTCGATTTGAAATTGTCCAGAAAATTAATTCAGTTCTGTTTGACCTGACTTTTTTATTTTACTGATAAACAACCAGTAGTAGAAACATTGTATCTAGTTGCTGACCTTGATTCAGGACCAGTAAGGGTTCTGGTAAACAATTTTTTAAATTTTTTTTATATTCATTCCCAGAGTAAGAATCAATGATTTCAGTTAAGGCCATACTGGGAGTACGTGATGTTAGGCATGTAAAAGCTTCTATGTTGTTCTGGAAGGTGACCACGTGACCATCATACGGGCATCTGCTTTGCGTTTTAGTTAGTCTTATAACTCATTATATCATAAGAATTAGCCAGTTCGGGCTCTAAACCTTTGACACTTAAAGGGGTTTTGTTGTGGCCAGTTTGAGTTTGAAATTCTGTTTTATGGAATTAGTGATTCTTTTCTCTGGAAATATATAAGTGCTCATACAGAATTCTTGGACAAAGACATTCACTGAAATTTATCCGGAATTCCAAACTGGAATATTATTTTCTGTGATTCAACAAAGAAACTGTTGACACACCAGTACGACTCTGACCACAACAGACGTCTTCGCCCTCCATTTTGAGTTTCATCGGGATTTATTTAGTACTTATTAATAATAGGACTTTTAATTTTTAATTCTTGGATTAATTTTGGATTTGATTCGTAAAACCGTAAGTTCTGTTTCTCTTTTTTACCTTGGTTTTCTAGGGAAATAAATTATTTGTTAAGTTTTACAAAACTTGTTGCCTTCACTCTTTTCTTGTTACTTTTTGTAAGAGCCTAGACACGTAATAAGAAAATTGGGTGCTCGTCATTGGGATATATGAATTTTGGCTCAATTATTTCAGAAAAGTTTGTTTTTTGAAATTTAAATTTCCCTAGTTTTTGAAATTTTTAAAATCCCAAGTGTTATTTCACATTTTAGAAATCTTTAGTGAAATCAACAGGCTTTTACAATGTCATAAAAAGTGGAGATCTTTCTTTGAAATCCTAACCAGGAGCAGTTGGACTGTTTGAAAAAAAGATGAATTGCTTCAACTTGCCAGAAAATATGATCTTTCTGAGGCAAAAGCTTCTTTAACGTAGCAAGAAATAAAAAACATTTTGGTTCATTATTTGGTGGAAAAGAGTGTTTTAGATAAAAGTGTTTTGGTTTTGATCAGTAACTCTGTATCAGACCCTGACATAAAAGTAAAGGAATTAAAATTAAAATACAAGATGAAAATCTGATAAGCTTGATCAAAAACCCTTGTCTCTTCCTACGTGTACCTATTGCAAGAAGAAAGGACACGTTATTTCTGATTGCTTCAAATTGAAAAATAAGCATCAGAATCAAGACAGACCTATTTCAAATGCTCTTATTTCTAAGAAGTCAAGGTCACGGTCATGTATTGAAAGTAATACATTTGTTGGGTCTAATAAACCCCAGCTGATTTTGGAGAATTATGAACCATTCATGTCGAAGGGTTCTATATCACTCTTGGGTGATTTGGCCAATCCTATCCCTATTAAAATTTTAAGAGACACAGGAGCTTCTCAGAGTCTTTTATTATCAGGTACTTTGCCTTTTTCTGAGAAGTCTTCTTCAAATGAGAGTGTTCGTATTCAAGGAGTAGAGTGCGGCTTTGTTAATGTTCTTCTTCATTCTGTACATTTGTCATCAGACTTAGTGTCAGGACCTGCGACAGTCGGTATAGAGTCTTCTTTACCCGTTCAGGGCATTTATTTATTACTAGGCAATGACCTAGCTGGAGATAAGGTTGTGGTTAATCCACTTGTAACTGACAAGCCTTGTTTGGATCAGAAAGTTGATCCTATTGAAAAATAATTCCCTGATTTATACCCAGCTTGTGCAGTTACTGGAGCTATGGCAAAGAAAGATCTTGAGGATGATGTTGATAAGGAAAGTATTCCTTTAGCTGACACATGTACTGGTCAGGCTTTTGATGAGGTCACTTTCACTCCTTGTTTGGATCAATCAAAAGGTATTGATCACAGTGATCCTCTTTTAACTACTCGTTCTCTTTATTCTAATCAGGGTGACAAACGACAATCACTTGTCGTCGAACAGGAAAAAGATCCTGAGATCTCCTGTTTGTTTCAGAGGGCCATTAGCGAAACTGAAGCCACTGAAGTACCTCTCTGTTATTTCATTAAAAATGGGATTCCTATGAGAAAATGGAGACCTCCCGAGGTACCTGCTGGTGACGAGTGGTCAGTGAACTATCAAATTGTAGTTCCAAAATCATACAGACAAGAAATTCTTAGTCTGGCCCATGAAACTCCTTTGGCTGGTCATTTAGGGATTAATAAGACTTATCACAAGATCTTGAATCATTTTTATTGGCCAAAAATCAAGAGTGATGTTTGTAAATATTGCAGATCTTGTCATACTTATCAAATGATAGGAAAACCCAATCAAAAGATACCTAAGGCTCATCTGCAACCTATTCCTGCATTTGACGAACCATTTAGCAGAATAATGGTAGATTGTATCGGTCCCTTACCTAAGACCAAGCCAAGGCAACCAATACTTGTTGACCATTTGATATGTGCGTCAACAAGATTCTCATAGGCAATTCCTTTGAGCAATATTAAAACTAAAACAATAGTGAAAAGCTTTGATAAAGTTTTTTGTTTTACTCAATTTGGCCTTCCCAAATCTGTCCAATCTGATCAACGGCCAAATTTTATGTCTGGAATTTACCAGCTAATTATGTTTGAATTTGGCATTCAGCAAAGTCAAAAGTGAAATTATGGTTTGACAGAAAGTCATTGGAGAGAAGTTTTGAGTGTGGTGATAGAGTTCTTTCTCTCTTGCTCATTCTTCAAAATTTTCTTCATATTAGGTATTACGGCCCTTACAAAGTTAAGAACAAAATTAATGAGTTAAATTATAATAATAGTACTCTGATCTAAATAAATTAATGGAATACCAGTATATTGAGAGAGATTGACAGGTTAATCATGCAATTAATTTAGTTGTACCTGTCCCACTCATTGAGGATTTAAGTGAAAGAATGCAATCGGACTCTATTGATTTTGGAGCAACAAATCTTCGAAACTCAGAAATTATGAATAATCTGGACCAGAAACTTTCACATTTGCAACAACAAGAAAGAAATGAACTTAAACAGTTATTATTTAAATATGAGCATTTATTTCCAGATGTTCCTACGAGAACAAATAAAATTTATCATGACGTTGAAATTGTAAATTCCAAACCTGTAAAACAACACCCATACAGTATGAACCCTCTCAAACAGGAATACTTGAAAAAAGAAATTCAGTATTTGCTGGAAAATGATTTCATAGAGCCTAGTAAAAGTGACTGGAGTTCACTATGTATACTTGTTCCGAAACCAGATAAAACTTTCCGTATGTGCACTGATTATTGAAAAGTGAACAGTGTGACTAAAACAGATTCATTTCCATTACCCAGAATTGTTATCGATGACTGCATTGATAAAATTGGAAATGCCAAGTATGTCACCAAATTTGACCATCTGAAAGGATTTTGGCAAATTCCACTGACGGAAAGGGCAAAGGAAATTTCGGCATTCGTGACTCCAGATGGACTTTATCAATACAAAGTGATGCCGTTTGGGATGAAGGGTTCGCCAAGTACTTTTTCAACGTTTAATGAATATGATTACCTCTGGTCTAGATAATTGTGATGCTTACATCGATGATGTCATCATCTACGACGACACCTGGAATGAGCATTTAGCAACAATTTAGATTTTTTTTTAACCGACTCACTGATGCAAGTTTGACAATCAATTTATCCAAAAGTGAGTTCTGCCGTGCTTGTGTAACATTTCTAGAACATATCGTGGGACACGGGCAAGTTAAACCTATAGATGCTAAGGTCAAGGCTATCTCTGAATTCCCTGTGCCTGTCAGTAAAAAGCGACTGATGCGTTTTTTAGGCATGGCTGGATACTATCGGAAATTTTGTTCTAATTTTTCTAATATTGCTGAACCCAAGACAAATTTATTGAGCAAGATAAACAAGTTTTTTTTTACTGTAAAATGTCAGGAGGCTTTTGATAAGTTAAAGGCCATACTTAAGAATGCACCAGTTCTTACAGCTTCACATTTCAGTCAATTATTTAAACTGTCTGTTGATGCAAGTGATGTTGGGGTTGCTGCAGTAGTGATTCAAGAAGATAGAAATGGTGTTGATCATCCAGTGTGCTATTTTTCGAAGAAATTAAAGAAGCACTAAAGCAAGTATTCAACAATCGATAATGAATGTTTGGCTTTGATATTAGCATTACAACATTTTGAAGTTTACATTAGTTCAGCTCCTTCTCCGATTATTGTGTTTAGTGATCACAACCCCCTTACTTTCATCGGCAGGATGAAAACAAAAATCAGAGATTATTAAGGTGGAGTTTGTTTTTACAGGAATATAATATTGACATCAGGTACATTAAGGAAAAAGACAATTTATTAGCAGATGCACTTTCCTGTGTATAGAAATATTATTTCATGTACACTTTGTATAATTCATAAGAGTTCTTCTTATGTTAATTTTTTTAAACCTCGCATATAATTAACCTATGGTAAAAAGAAAGCTTTATTACATAAATCTTTCTTTTTCTTTTATGGGGGGAAGTGTTATGTATATGTATTTTAATTAATTGTTTGTTGTTTTACATTTTTTTTTTATTCATTACATGTTATTGTAATATAACTTTATTTACTCGATTTGAAATGGTCCAGAAAATTAATTTAATTCTGTTTGACCTGACGTTTTTTATTTTACTGATGAACAACCAGTAGTAGAAACACTGTATCTAGTTGCTGACCTTGATTCAGAACCAGTAAGGGTTCTGGTAAACAATTTTTTAAATTTTTTTATATTCATTCCCAGAGTAAGAATCAATGATTTCAGTTAAGGCCATACTGGGAGTACGTGATGTTAGGCATGTAAAAAGCTTCTATGTTGTTCTGGAAGGTGACCACGTGACCATCAGACATTCACTGAAATTTATCCGGAATTCCAAACTGGAATATTATTTTCTGTGATTCAACAAAGAAACTGTTGACACACCAGTACGACTCTGACCACAACAGACGTCTTCGCCCTCCATTTTGAGTTTCATCGGACTCGAACTCAGATTCATTTAGTACTTTTTAATAATAGGACTTTTAATTTTTAATTCTTGGATTAATTTTGGATTTGATTCGTAAAACCGTAAGTTCTTTTTCTCATATTTATCTTGGTTTTCTAGGGAAATAAATTATTTGTTAAATTTTAGAAAGCTTGTTGTCTTCACTCTTTTCTTGTTACTTTTTGTAAGAGCCTAGACACGTAACAAAATGAATAAATCTTAAAATGTGTCAACACTGTTGACCAGTCATATATAATCGATGAGAACGCGCAGTCAATAATGCATACAAATGAATCTCAAAGAACAAAAACAGGCTTTGGGTTTAAACATGTTTATAATAAGCCTTCCACGTGTATCAAATATACTGTTAGTGACTGAACGTCCATGACCTAATGCTATTCGATATTGTGCCATTCATACAGTACCATACCTGTTAATATTGGACGACACATGGTACACAGTTTTTAAGGAAAACTCTTGATTACATACAGTATAACATTGTTTATGTCATTTTAACTGTCATCACAATCAATATCGTGTCTGAAATCGACGCGGAAATCATGCCTTGATTAATGGGGTACAGCAGCTGTTAACGAAATAGACTGTAAGCCTGCCAACACAAAAAAATTAAGGAATGCAGAAATGAACCAGAATAGCAGCAAAAATCCTTTCAAATAAACTTACCATCGTTAAAACATATTGTTTAAGGATGTCAAGCTATGAGTATTGTTGGAGCGTTCTATGACATTGCTATAGTAACCCGAACCCAGCGATGTTTTTCGCCAAATTCACTGTATCGATCCGCGCCAATATTGTTAACGGAAATACAATTTCTTCATTTTCGCTTGAAAACAGTCATCAATTTGACAAAAGACACTCGATGAAGCATTATATGTAGAATCTAAATTTGAAAGAAGTGGCAAAATTATTTTAAATATCTTTATTCTGGTAGTAATGCAGACGGTAATCGCATTGGAACAGAATGGAGAAACAAATCCATGGAAATCGAAGGTTTTTGCCTTAATGATATGTAATAAAATGAAAATCTACGTTTTTTTTAAAAAATAGATAAGAGGAAATATATCACTCCTGAAGTTCAAACATTTTGTATTGTCATGAATAGTGAAGCAATGTTTCCACTTCACTTGTGAATGATTTAATTATATCTGCTCAAAAACGTAGATATCCTGTTTGCTGGAAAAGAGCAAAACAAATTTCTATTTAAACACATTTTTATATTTCAGATCCCGTTTATTCTACCGCTACGGTGTAAGTTCCACATTATAATATGAACAAATTTACCACATCATAAACACAATGTCTCCACTATGTTTAGTTAAGTGATAAATAAAATACAATGGCGTGAGAAACATTTCTATGGTGGCGCTTTGGACGCCATATAGAATAAGATTGGGGAATATATAAGCTGACAATATTTGAAATCGTATAGCTGCGTCTTCTGCTTAAATCTATGCCCAGGATTATAAACGGAACGTCTTGTCAGTAAGCAATCTACTCAGTACAGGAGCCCCCTAATTCCAAAATGTCAGATAAACAGAGGAAGAATTACAGAATCAAACGAACGGAAACGAAACGGACTTTGAGTTAAGGCCATGGAGCAAGAATATTAAAAAGAAATTAATGAAATACAAAAGAAATGGAATACAATATGCCATGATGAGACTCCTTCCTGTTGAACAGGGATAAAGGACAGATCGACAAAATTGCGATATTGAGACTCCTTCCTGTGACTAGAGAGAAAGGACACTCGCCATGCTGTATGGATTAAAAGATGACTTAACGCAATGGAAAACGGACTTATGATTCAGAAATGTTTAAACAACTTAAACGAATGCGAAGAACACTTATTAAACAGTTTAATATTATTAATTTAACTTTACCAATAAATATTATAACTAAATTTTCAAAATTTACTGATTACGATTAAATTGACTAAACTAAACAATTATTCATGTATTACTTTAATAAATTATTATTAAATTATTAAATTATTAGTAACCTAATTATAGCCACTTAATATTATATTTACGATCAAAATTGTCATTCATGTATTAGACAAGAAACTCGTGGCACCTGAGTTAGTGTTCACGTGATCCCGAAAGCGTAGTGTGAATGCTGCTTGTGTCTAATTAAGATCTCAAACAACCTATGTGCAAAGCAGAAACAGTATAATAGATATCTATTTATTTAAACTATACAAATATACTTAATATAAATTAAATATGAATTAATTTAATTTAGCTTTTATTTATTAAACTTTAGACTTATAGGAAACTATGATTATGAATTAAATAACAACTCCAGAAATTTGATATATTAGAAGAAATAAAAGATTTGACTGGTGTACAAGCCCTTACTCAAAATTTAATAAAAACGAAATTTAATAAAATTAATACAAGAAACACACACATATGGGAAAAAAAAAACATGAACACAAAAAATACTTTAACTTTTGTCACAAGGGGGTTACTCAAATGATGTCAATCTGAGAGTAACCACACCAATAAAATATAAACGGCACCAGCCTATCAAACAATGAAATGTAATCACCAATGAATTGTACTTTTGCGTAAATGGCAGTTCTTTGGTTCCATGGCACCATTTTGAGCTGGCTACCAGACAAAAAGCCTCACTTTTTACCCCAGAAATTACAGCCATATTAACATCTGCTAGCGACTTTGAAATCTCTCTAGAAAATAAATTTCATCATCTCTCCAGATTCACTTTCCACACTGACAGCCCTGCAAAATCTTAGCTATTACAGCCTGTTATTGCATTTTTCAGAAACATGATTTACTCAACAATTTTGAAGAAAAAATATTGTTGACGATTATCGGTCAAGTTATTTTGGTGTTAAGGTTAACGAAAGGGCAGATGAAGCAGTCAAAGCTGCCCTGAAGTGATCAGATTCCAAATGGAATATGCCATATAGTGAAATGGAATATTATATAAATCGGCATATTGTAGCCGATTCTGAACGGAAGATTCCATAAGTGACTTCAAATGTTATATAAATCGGCATGTTGCACAAGAAAAATAACAATACAATTGACGTATATTGCATGGAGTTTTGTTCGATATGCCTTTCACAGAACTGTAATATCTTCACCTTTAATCTTCTTGTATTATATGATTGTTTGCAAGGCTCTATCTAAATGTATTTTTGTCTTTCTTATGAAATTTAGACACTACCTATTAAATCGGTACCATATAAACAGCCCTATGCATACGTACATACATACATACATACATACATACATACATACATACATACACACATACATACATACATACATGCATGCATGCATACATAAAGACAGACATACATACCTGCATGCATTCACATACAGACAGAGAGATTGATAGACCCACGCACGCACACACACTCACGTACATACATACATACATACATACATACACACATACATACATACATACATACATGCATGCATACATAAAGACAGACATACATACCTGCATGCATTCACATACAGACAGAGAGATTGATAGACCCACGCACGCACACACACTCACGTACATACATACATACATATATACATACGTAGGTAAGTACATACATACATACATACACGCACGCACGCACACGCATGCATGATTGCATACATACATACATACATAAATACATGTATTCACATACAGACAGACAGACTGACTGACAGACGGACGCACGCACACAAACACACATACATACATACATACATACATACATACATACATACATACATACATACATACATATATACAAGTAGTGTAGTGGGGTTGTATACGGACAATGGGAATTAGCATTACGGGACCCCAATATCGAATATACGGACAAGATTTATACGGACAAAAAAATCACCCTGGGGTAGTATACGGACAATGGGAATTTTGTATAGCGACTAGCACACCGTGGGCCTGTATACGGGCAATGGGAATTTTGTATAGGGACAGGTAGGGGACATCACGGTACTGGACACTTGCAACAATGTAGCAAGTACCGTGACGTCATGCCACCTGTTTCATTTCTATACAAAGTGTGATGCATTCGCCTTCGTGTCAGGGAATAGTAGAGTATGTTTTGAATTTTTTAGGCAAGAAAGAATAAATCTTTCAAGGCAGTGGAGTGGCCCTGAAAAGGACCTTTGGGTTCTTTTTCTTCTATTGTCTCCATTTTTTCCACCAGCTCTTCACTTTTCCAATGATTCCTTTCTTCTTCTTTTTTTTTTTCTTCGTCTGGAATCCAGTCAGGATGTCCCATCTCTCTAAACTTTTCCTGTACCTTCACCCAGTTTTGATTTAGTCTTTCAAACTCCTCTTTTCTCTTTCTGTTTTCCTTCTCCTTTCTCTCTTTTGCCCATGTGTCTTTGATTTTCTTTACCTCTTCTTTCATCACTTTTCTCATTAGGTCTTCAGATTTCCTTAATTTCTCTAATCCCCACAGGACAAAAGACCACTCCGTAAAATTTGCTTGCTCGTCTAAAAAGCACCTCACTTGGATGACATTATCAAGTGCGTCCTTCAATGTCCCCACTCTCACATCTTTACGATGGATGAAACCTCTAAACGTCTCCCCCTCCTCTTCTATCATACCTGCCACCTTATCCCTGGCTACTTTCAGGCTAGTGACTTGACTGGTCACAAAGTCTTGGCTGTCTGGATAGTTCCATTCCTGTTCTAGCCTATCCACCGTGTAGGCTGCATCCATCATCCAAAAATAACTGTCTCTTAACTCGTTAAACAATTCCATCTTGTGTTGACTAGTCAACGCGGGTAGCCAGACTGACGAGTTATATACGTCAAGCACGGACGTGAACGAAAACATCCCTTACACTCACTTCACATATTATATACTATCCACACCAACGAACGAGAATGCATACATACCATATTTAATATCCTCACCAACGAACGAGAATGCGTAAAACACACACATTATACTATCCACACCAACGGACGCGAATGCATAAAACACACCATATTTACTATCCACACCAACGGACGCGAATGCATAAAACACACCATACCTACTATCCACACCAACGGACGAGAATGCATAAAACATACACACTATACTCTCCACACCAACGAACGAGAAAGCATAAAACACACCATACCTACTATCCACACCAATGGACGAAAATGCATAAAACATACACACTATACTATCCACACCAACGGACGCGAATGCATAAAACACACACCTATTTACTATCCACACCAACGAACGAGAAAGCATTAAACACACACATATACTATCCACACCAAAGAACGCAAATGCATAAAACACAAACACATATACTATCCACACCAACGAACGCGAATGCAAACACACACACACACACACACACACACACACACACACACACACACACACACACACACACACACACACACACACACACACACACACACACACACAAACAGTAAAGGAATAAGTGTTTATAGTGACACTACTCTACATTCACACAAATTGGCAACTTGAATAGTCTCTCTTTTCTAGAGATTTGGTTAGCCCTGAGAAGGGCTGTTTTTTTTAAAACTTCAAATACACCTGACTAATGGTGATATCTCCCTGGGCGAGCACCACACACGTAACGTCGGCTCCAGTCCTGCTCCCAATTGATGCGTGTGGTTGGGAGCGCAGAGGGAGCTTGACTGGCTTCATTATTGCGGTCTTCAGTCTGAGGGATAGTGAACACTTGTTCCCTCCTTCTTCTATTCCACACCCTGGGATGATGTTGCTGAAGCTGCGACTCCCACTCCTGCCGCTGTCTCTCCAACTCCTCCAAGGCCTCCTCCTCCCAATTTTCAATTTGAGGGACAGCGGCTCTCGGTCGTTGTGGTACTGGTAGTGGCTGCGGTGTTGGTAGTGGTTGTATAGGCGTCTTCACCTCAGGTTTGACTTCACAGGCAAGTCTTATCATGAGGTGAGGCAGGATCCCTCTCTTATTTCTTCTTCTTCTTCATTCTTCTTTTTTTTCCTCCTCTTCTTTTAACCTGGCTTCCTCCTGTACCGCCTCCATAGCCAATTCATCTAGAAGGCGCCTGGCATGCTCCAGGTGCATCTGGAGTTTCAACAGTTTTTGTAGTCTGCTTATCTTCTTTTAACTTGACTAGTCAACAATGGTACGTGAAGGTAAACATCCCCTAACACCAAAACTTACCATCACATCAAACGCGCGGACCTAAAAGAAGCACTCACGTTGACTTTTTTTTTAACTTACAAACATAGACATGCACGATTTGACAAGACAAAGAAAGTAACTGCTTACAGACACACTTCTTTTTTTAAACATACACACACACACACACACACACACACACACACATAAATTTGTTTTGGCAATTTGAATTAGTATGTCTTTTCTAGAGTATTGGGGTAGCCCTGAAAAGGGCTGTTTTTTTGTTGACGGGAGTAATGTCAATCTTTTTCTACTGTCTAAGATTGCGTCCCCGTCTGGCAGCAGGCTTTCCTATACGATACGGTCTGCTTCTGCGGAAAGAGAAGGAGAACTCTTTGGTGTCCACACGGCAGTCGACAAAACCTCTGTCTGGTTCTTCCTACTGTTGTTGTTGTTGTTGTTGTTGTTGTTGCTGTTCTCTCTGCTTCTGAAGCCTGTACTTCTCTGTCCATTCTTCTTGTTCTTTCTTGATTTCCTCTCTGAAGACCTCCTCTATCAGGTCTTGGGCTATGGCTAACATCCTGACATTCTCTGTCTCTTCAGGCTTAGGTATCAGGTTTTAGCCTGACACGATGTAAACTGACGTAAGCTTCGTTCAGCTTGGCTAGTCTGGAAGGCATCTTCATAGGTTGACGAGTCAACAGTGGATGACCAGACTGGAGACCAACCCGTTTTATATGGTTCAAACACGGACGCGATAGAAAACATCCCTACTAGGTTTTTTTGTTTGGGTCGGAACGCTATGATAGCGAATGTCATGGTGAAGGATAGAGAGAATGTCAAAGAGCATATATTCACAGCGCTTTTGAAACCAAACAACAAACACATTTTTTTTCAAAACACAACATTTTTTATTCAACCAACAACTAACCACTAACAAGTAACAATAACATCAAACAAATTATTTTTGACAAGGTTGACATCGTTGTGAAATCATGTGAGATTTCCACTGATGGAAGTCATGAGGCCGTTGATATACACTACGTTTCCTAGCTAAAGACAAAAGATAGCCATAATGGTCACAAAACCACCGATCTACTTTCTCATCGTTTCTAGAAGAGTTACGATCAAAATAAGTCACTAAATGTTCTAAAGGATATCCAAGACTGCGTTGATGAAGAAAATACACACAATATTGTCCACACACCATGGAATCCGTGCCTTGTAATTTCACATTATTGAATCGTGTCGTCTGGGCATTTCTTCTCATAAAGTCAATGATGTCGTCTTCCAAAGGGGGTAATCCATACGAATCAAAATATTCCACACAATCCTCTTGAGGAAAGTAGACGGCAACCCAGTGAGTTCCTGGGAGATGACTGTCGTCCGTGTTGATGACATAAGCTTGATGGTCTTGAGGTTTGCGATGAGGTAGTTCATCTTTAGGGCACACGACAGGATTCCATGAAGCAGTATACGAACTATTGTTCAAAAGGTAATAAAGATCCCAGGTATCCATTTTTTGTTTTGTTGTTTTTTTCACAGGCAATAATAAGTCATCAATTCAATTCTGACTTTTTGTTTGAAACGCTCTGTCAAGTAGCCGTTTCTTCGCCTTGTCTCCCAACTCTGTGCTAAGAGAGATTCGATGCGATAGATCTCTAGAGTAGTCAATGGTGGGCAGGAATGATCACGCAAGCCTTTATACCACTCATGCAACACTGCTTCTTCCGAGATGAGACACCAAGCGTCGTCCAGATACTCGTCCAATTTTCTTCTTGACTCATCATCATACATTTATCGTGTTGAATTTGACTAGGATGATCGTTTTGACATCCATAACAATCTTTCTTACTCAATTCCGTAATTTTATTCGCCAGGTGTTTGGTAAAACACGACACTAAATTTTGTTCTTGTTCTGGCCATCTGGACTTGACCATTACCTCGTCCTCTTTGTCTTGGTCTTGGGGTTCTGTTTTCACGCTATCCTCCCATTCCATTTCCAAAGATTCTCTACCGTTCAATGAGGGATAAGTGTCTTCCATTGTTTCTAATAGCCTAGAATGACTTCTCTCAAACTGTTGATTTCTATGGTATTATCGAATTCGGCATACAAGAGGACGTTGAGCGTCTCGGCGAGAGCTTCTGCAAACTGAAGTTCAACACGCAGTTGACCGCATTTTATAGGGTGGAAATGTTCCTCATCGCTGCCTTGGTCTGGAGTGAAATCAGAGGCCAGAAAAAGTGTAACCTCCGACATAATCTTCGTACGAAATACCGTGACTGGTGTTGGTTCCTTGTTGCCTCGTAGCTTCGTACAGGGACAAGTACGATCTCAATTAATTCTTCTGGGCAAAGTTAGGTTCGAAGGGTCTGGTACACAAGGTCTTGCCATCGCGACTGACTTCGATCTTGGACACTTTGTAGTGCTTAAACTGGAAAGGATTTTGATCGTAGGCTCCGTTGAGGGCTGCGTTGCTGACGATACCAACGATTAAACGTTTGGGTAACTGTCCTTGGAATAGATGATCTTCGATCTTGGATCGGAGTCCAGCAGCAATGGTGAACGTTTTCACTTCTACGCGTCGTATCGGATACTTGGCGGTCGATCTGCTCATTGTTTGACTGATGTCGTTTCCCGCTTTAGGTAACACTTCTACGCGGCGCACGTAAACTCTGGCTTCTTGGATGATGGTTTTGTACTCGTTGGCATGAGCCATCAAATGGAAAGCGACACTGCTGCGATTGAGTCTCAGGCGAATATCCACTCCGTTCAGCAAATACTTTTCTTGCAACCACATGTCCGAATGCAACCGATCCATCAGTTCTAAATTACGACCTTGCAGGATTTTCTTCCGACGGTCGTTAAAGCCCACATTGTGAGGATCGTCATCGGCTGTCAGGGCTGTGTCGTTAAACTTGTTCTCACCTGCGGTGTCAGGTTTCGAAACTACGCAAGCATCCAGATGAGTGTTCTTGGCCTCTTTTCCGTACGTCAAGAGATTTTCCAGGTACGCTCGGTAAGGGTAAGTATCCATGCTACTGCTGACCAGTTTGTTATTCAAGTACAAATCCACTTCGCTGAACAAGGAATGCATGAAATTGTTGACGGGAGCTACTCTAGCATCGTCTCCCAGATTGGTGTTGTCTGTTTTGATCACTTTGAGTTTCAGATACAAGTAACTGCTATTCAGATCGATGTAATCTTCGTGTTGTCCTTTGATTTCAAACTCGATGGGAGCTGAATCCGTCAAAGAGGAGACGGGATGAAATTCTACTTATTGGGATTCTTGCATTGTCATCAGGGTGGGTGGCATGGCAAACAGATCCAGTTCCGACTTGGAACAGGCGCAAGACTCTCGGTGCATCATTTTCTCTGATTTAGTAATCAAAAACGTTTAACTCTCTGGCAGTTTTTCTTTTCTTAGTCTTTCTAGCTGTAGGGGTGTGAAGTCCTCTGAAGGGGTGTTTTCGTCGTCTTTTTCTGCCTTGTAATTGCTGTGGCGTCAGGGAAACAGGAATGTCTGACTCGGCATCGCCCAGGGCATTTATAGGAGTTTCTCGCCGACCCAAGATGCCTTTACCCGTTTGAAGCAAGACATTTTTGCCTGCTCTCAAGAAAGCTTCTTTGGGGTTTTGTTTGTCAATGATGACATTTTGGAGAAATTCTTTGCCGTGCGTCAACGCGGCATCTTTCAAGGCGTGCAATCCCCATGTCACCATCGGTTTCAAAACGGGAGCCACCGAACGAAAGGCTGATTTGAGCATATCTCCTAAACCATGTCCTCCTTGTCGAGCGACTCCTCGGTACACAGGATACATGACTGACAAGGGGTTAGAGTAATCGTTTTCGAAAATGGAGTTTCACTGTGACTTTCCCTTTGGTAAATGGAATATTTTGTCCCAGATCTCCTTTTATAGTAATGTTGACATGTAATGTTTTATAGAAATACGACTTACTGACGGGCAAATAGTGAGGATGTACAAATTCGCGGTGAACGTGATAGGTGTTTCCACCCTCCTCGTCAGCATCCGTGGCAGAATCCACTTTATAAGGGATGACACGCAGTAACGGTACGGAGGTGTGTCCCACCACGTTGTACTCCGCCACATCGGAGTACACAAAAATCAAGTTCAGTCCTTGGTTCATTTGTACAGGGAATCTAAAATATTTCGCAAAATCCGAGTTACTGGTCACGGCTGGTATTTCGCTTGCAATCTTGATCAACTTAAGGTCTCCACTCAAAATGTCATACAATTCAGGACAAAATGTAATGGCCAATACTCTGTCCTCTGAAAATTTCATCATTAGGCGACGAGCTATTTTGTGGTAATCGATCGTGACACTTTTTCTGGTTTTCTCCAAGGCTTTACCAAACACGTTATTGAATCTGTCAGCAATAGCGTTCACCAAATGTTGACCACTAAAATAATAGCCTGAGAGAATTTTCAACCGATAAGTGGTTCGTTTAGTTTTGGGGTCTTGTGATTTCATAGAGTCAGCTGGACTGCTACGTTCATCCAAGTGTTGTTGCACTTGTTCGGCATGAACTTCTACCGTAAAAGTGTTTTGATTTTCGATGATGTTTTTGAATTGTGTAGGGTGAATTATTTCCACTAAAGCCACTTCCCAACGGGCTTCGTGATCCAATTGGATGGCCTGAGGTAATCTGGCCTATAACAGCACAAAGTGTTATTGGGAAACACCTCCATGGAACCATCACTGGGTAACGTTATGTAAAATTGGTTGTTCATAATTCCAGAGTTCTAGTATCCGAGGAGTCACTGGAAGTCAGAGGAGTGTCTAAAAGAGGATGGTTAGGGTGACAGTTGGATGGGGGACTGACGTTGGACGCAAGGTTCCCGTTGTTGTTGTTTCCGTTAGAGGAATATTTCAGAGACGGATTGGGAAGAAGGTAACCAACGCAACTGCTAAGTAAAATGGTCCACAATTCTTTGTCTCATTGTTGCAAACTCAAATTGGCAATGGCAGCACCGATGACACAATACATCACAAAGATTTGGCAGAAAAAGACGATTTGCGTTTTAGGCACACGTTCTCAACACCAAACCCAGAATGGTTGCTTTTGTAGATCTTGCAGAGAAGAACTGGGGGATGGAGTGGTCACTGTAGTAGTTGAGGCTATGTTGAAAGACATGATGATCACTTCTTTTATAGTCAATGAGTTGCGAAGCGTCGATCCAAGAGTCAAAACTGCGAGGATATCCTTTCCAACGCACTTTGACTTCTTTGACACGTCGTTTTCTCACTTTTCGGGTTCTTCGATCGAGAATACTTTCTATCTCGTACACGTCGTCTTCTTTTTTGGTCACACGTTGTAACTCGGACAAGTAAAACGTTCCTTTTAACACTTCCCCGTTCATGTCTTCCAATGTACAGATGGGAGGATGACGACCGCGCACACGTTCGGTGACATGAAACAATTCGGTGGTCCAGTTGGGTAAGTAACCTTTGTCGAAAGTGCGTTTGGTTTTGCCAATGCGTACCCAGTCTCCTGATGCCAACACTCTACCTTTCTTGGGGACAGTCACTGTTGGGGACGTACCAAACAGGCGCTCGAAGACGGTCACTTCGTTGTCAGGAGTCACTTCTTGGGGGGCACGCCCAATGCTCCGATGGTAAGATTGATTGTACGATTGGACGAGGTGTGGCAAGACGTCGATGAACTTGAGAGTGTGTTGATGCGTAAAATATTTCCACATGCGTTCTTTCAAGATGCGTTGAAAACGTTCCACGATGCTGGCTTTGGTTTCGGGATTCTCGGTGGTGAAAAAATGAATGTCACGTTTCTTCAATTCTTTTTGGAAAGCTTGGTTCAGAAATTCGGTGCCTTTGTCAGTTTGTCGTCGAAGAGGGTGACGACCACTTTGTTTCAACACCAGTTTGGGGGCTCGCACTAACTCACTGCTCGATTTTGAAGTCAATGGCACGACCCAGGCAAATTTGGAAAAGACGTCGATGACACAAAACAAATATTTGTAACCACGATTGTAGGTGGTCAAATGAGAAACATCGGCTAAATCGGCTTGCCATTGATGATCGATGCCTTCCACTCGGGTGCGACTTCTGGAAAATTTTCGTCGAATGGGTTTGTGTAAGGTGTACGTGGCTTGTTCTTGTAACCAGCGTAGCACTTGAATGGATACTTGTCAGTCAAGTTTTGGCAGCACGATACAATTTCTGAACTCCTCGGTAACCTGCAGGATGGGATGGATCGTAGTAAATGCTGGCTAACACCTTCTCCAGTTTTAAATAAGTGATCCACTCTTTACTGATGCTCCTCTTTTCATCGTGTGGTATTTTCTTGGATTGTAATGCTTTACGTGTCCGACGAGCGATAGGTGTCGAGGAGGAAGATGTCTGAACTGAGGTAATCAGTTCTTGTTTCACTTCTGGTTTCCCTTCTTTCTTATTCTCTTCTGAGGAAGAAGGGGTAGCAAGCATCTTTTTAATCCAACCAATTCTGGATGTAGGTGATGTTGTTAATTTGCCTACTTTTTCTGGTGGAGTTTGAAGCTCTTCTTCTTTTTCTGTTTTGAACACTGTGGCTAGTGGTGGTGGACTTTCTGTCTTGATTACTGGGGCTAGTGGTGGTGGTGGTGGTGGTGGTGGTGATGGACTTTTCATCAAGGCCTTAACATCTTTGAGAGTGGGTAGAGCTGTTTCGTCTAAAGCTTTCTGGTGAAAGAGTTGCAGTCTTTGCAAAAATTGACCCTACCGTTGAGATTTTTCCGTTTCTGAAAAATCGCTGCGATCCATCAATGATTGCAATTCGTGTTTGTAACTGGAACATCTCGGTTAAATGAGGATTCTGAGGTAAATGCGGGGTTCGTTGTTCTTGCCAACAATAGTATTCCATCCATCGTTTGTACGGTACTAAAGCCAGTTTTCGTCCTTCCTTCGGATTTCAAGGATCACGTCTGAGATCTTTTGACTCCAAAGGTCCCTTTTATCTTCTTGCACCTTTTTGTCTTCATCCTCCCAGGATGTTTCCCAATAGTCCTTTTAGCAAGGGTCCTCCTATTGTTCCCATTACTCCTTTCAGTAACATGGGTAAAAAGGGCAAAATTCGTCCGCGTTGCACCAACATCTTTTTCTTTTGACCAATAGGTATTTTCTTTTGGACCATTTGGCGAAGAATATTTCGATGTTTGGCTAAGCATTCTTTCTGGTGTTTAGACAAAGGTATTGTGCCTTTCAAGACATTCAGAGAACATTCGCACACGGTATCGATGACGTCTTTGGAGGCAGTTTGAATGAGTTTTTTTCGCATGGGTGGAGGAGCTTTGGACAGGACGGGCAACATGTCTCAATGTTTGGCTAAACGAGGTGGCAGTCCTTTCCTTTTCTTTCCTTTGGGGGCAGAAGAGGAATGTCTTTTTTGGGGTGACATCTTTCTCGGTTGGTTCGTTGGTTCCGTGGCACACAGCAAAAAATACACTAACGTCGATGACTTGTCACACGGTCTTTTATCCTTTTTTTTGAGGGGGGGGACTATCGCTTCGTCATAAAGGTGACGATGTGTTTTCCAAATCGCCAAAGAATCCTACTCTTTGGTGGCTCCTCTTTTTCTTTGGACGAGTGTGCCTTTTCTGGGGGTGACGTCTATGTTTGACTAAGCGTTTTTTCGGATGACGAAACTGTCTTTTTCTTTTTCCTTTCTGGACAGAAGAACGACAATGAGGAGACATCTTTTGATGCACAACATACACTGAAGTCCATGACTCGACATGCATCCTTTTATCTTATTGGTTTCTTTAGGAAGTTGTTCTCTAACTTTGTGGCGAAATTATCTACTAACTTATCCATATCAAAGTAAAATCTTCCCCTTTCGTGGCTTCTCCTTTTTTTGTTTGGACGAGTGTTTGTTTTCAGAGGGTGACGTCGATGTTTGGCTAAGCGCTTTTTAGGATGACGTGACTGTCTTTTTCGTTTTCCTTTTCCTTATGGACCGAAGAAGGAACACGATGGTAACGGTGTGTACTTCTTGGAGGGGACATCTTTGGGCGTTTAGCAGTACAAAAACACTGATCCGTATTGTTTACCTCCGGTCTTTTTATGCTGGAATGCGTCGCCACCGATTGTCTTTACGTCGTATCAACTTGATGACAGGCAACACACGTCGTTGATGGGTTCGCAACGGACTAAATCGGGACAGTTCTTGCTTGGACAAATCCAGTAAACTCTGTAACACACCCGTTATCTCTTGGACTTTGATTTTGGGGGCAGGTACTTTGTGAGCAGCGGCTACAGCCGCTAAAGAGGAAGAGGGTGTCACCGCTGGAGGAGAAGTTTTTGGAGACACTCTCCTGCGGGTAGAAGCTATTTTCTGTGGACTTTTCATTTTCTTTTTCTGAGGCTGTGACCTGGTATTGACACCGTTGCGCTTTTTCTTTATCTTCTGCGTACGTTTGGGCATGGCTTTTTTCCTGGGGACGACTTTGGGAGCATTAGGATCCCATTTTAAGAGGGAACGAATGATGACACCTCCTAGAGAACCGCTTCCTCCAGGTTTCAAAATGATTTGCTTTTTGGTTTGAGTGTCAATGCGAGGATCAGCTAGCTGCGTCAAGGCTACTTTGTTTCTCTTCTCAAAAAAAAAAATGTTTGGTTTGATGTGGAATCTGAATGATGCCTTGCAGTAATTGATGTGCTGTCACCGTAAACCATCGTAAGACTTCTTTGAGACTAGCTTCTAAGACACGAGCACGTATTTATGGATTTTTTTTCGCGACTGATACCGTACAAGGCACGAATCAATTTAATGGGAAGATGAGACTGAAGGGACGTCATGTTGACGATGTGTGAGACAGAGCCAAAGTGACCGAGGTTTTTATAGACTTTTTTTTGGTGATTGTGATTAAGTCGACGAAGGGGACGTGTACACGACAGGCCCTCGGTCTTGGCACCAGTGGTGAAACAGATGGGTACGAAATCGCATATATTCGGGAGTGGTGGATTTTAAATCCACGAGTAAATAAGCGTGCGGGGTTTGAGTGGCAGCGTCGTACGCATGAGTCAGCCAAAGCGTTCCTAACTGTTTGGCTAAGACTTGTACTTGTGATTTATCTCTAGGGCTTTTAAACAACACCACGTAATGAGCATTGAGACTGATGGTACGATGGGCTTTACTTTCTTGAAACAAATTTTGGGTGATGTAAATGACACTGTCATTACGATGATGCCCTTTGCTCGTAAACCAGAGTTTAATTTCTTCTTCGTCTTCTCCTAACATGTCGTCAAAAATAACCAAATGAGTTTGACTAGGGTCAGACACGATCCCGTCGTCCTCGCCAGGAATGGCTTCCTCAAAGACGATGGAATCGCCTTAACTTTCTCGCACAAGTCTGTACGCTGAATGCCACTCTTTGTAACACCACATGATTCGTTGAGGTGGACATTCGATCAAATGATGTTTATGTTCGATCAAACGTTTGACAAATTCGGCTATGTCCAGCAATGATCATGTTAAAGGGATGGTGAAGACACAAGGCCTCCCAACTAGTCCGATCTACGTGTTCGTCAATGACTTTGACAGTGGAGGAAGAGGGAGCAGAGACAGTAGAGGTAGCCATAGTAGTGTAAGAAATGTTACTTTTGACACGAAGACAGACAAGACAAGTGTTTTTATACTATTTTCAGGACACGTTTATTGTCATCTTTAATTGTGAACAACACGAAAGACAAAAATACATAAAAGCCAAATGGTTAAGTACATGAATAAAAGACACATCAAAACGATCACAGTGGAATATAAACAAGTCTCTGTACAACATTTGTGGTGATCAAGAGGTGAAATCGTAGGGGTAGTGTGTAATATTCTTAGAGTCTCTACACTCCTTGGCACAGTCACACAAGAGTTCTCCCGGAATGGTCTTTCGGGGATGTCGATCACGGTCCTGTCCTGAAGAGAGTGGTTTTCCTCGGTCAAGACTTCTTCTTCTGGCACTGTCACTAACACTGGTTTAAAAGTTACTTTTTTCACTGAATGTTTTAATTTTTTAGGATTACAAATCTTTTGCATAGTGTGCTACTTCTTTTGTCCAAGCCTCAAAACCCCAACTTTTCCAGTCACGTACATCTTTCCAGTGAGGGTGTAAGTCACAAGCTACACACACGTCGTCGTACACATATTCAGTGCCTAAAAGTTGACGAATCTTGTTTTCCCGTAGAGGTTGAGAAGTATCAAGATGAAAGCGCAAAGCTTTGAGCAGAATGAGTCTCTCGTGTACATTTAAAGGGACCACTTTCATGTTTTGCGTGGTATGTGCTGTTCGTAAAGAGTCCACAAGGAATCGGCTGGTAAACGAAATCCCAGAAAGCAAGTCACTAAGACACACACTTCACGACGACCCCAATTCAATGGACACAGTTCTCGTAATAGACGATCGTAATCCTCTACCGTTTGAATAGTGTCATTGATTTCCTTCCACGGAATCTGTTCTATCACAAATGATAAAGGTCGTGGCATAGTAGTCCTCTTTGGTGTAAGGTAATAAGTGTACTTTTTGAACAGCCTCGATTTTATTTTAGTACCGGATCAAAAAAGTTTAGTCACTAACTCACACACCACACGTCGCACAGAAGTTTCCTCTTGAACTAGAAAGAATTGTTCTTGTAAAAATTTGTTGTAATCCTCTAACTCATCCGTTGGAATTCGGTGTATTAGGTTCACCTTGTAAGTTGAATGAGTGGCATCCAAACATTTATGAATTTCATGCGATTCATCAATGTCTGACCACTGGAACACTTTCATCAGAATCAGTCCTCTTATAGCATTTAGGTACCAGTGGTTCAAACATCGGTGACGTAACGGATGCAATGGTTCTTTGCGTTTCACTTGTATTTTGACGAACTCGCGGTAAATGCGTTCTCTGAACTCCACAGGCAAACCACGAATGTTCTCTTGTAAAGTATCCATGACTATGTCAGTCAAACACTTCTCCTAGAGCGAAAGTAACAGACAAAGTGAGTAATTTCTGACCACTGCCATTCCAGGAATCGGACCAGAATGTCAATAAAATCTTCAAATGTAAATGGTCTAAAGCGGAATATTAGGAAGAACGCAGCCTTGATCCAGAGAAATCTGACTTGTTTGTTGACTTTTGTCAATTTCCTCTTGTGAATTTCTCGACACAAAAGTTCTACAGTCACAAATTGAGATTTGGCTCTGGCAAGTCCCAGTCAAATGTCCTTGCAGATCTTCTCTTGCAATTCGTTTGGTAATGTTTGAAGATTATTTTTCCAATGGGGTTTAAATACTTGTCTAGGGGTTGTCCAACGTTTGAATCCTAGCCACGTAGCTAGTTTCTTACACGACATGGTATGCCCACTTCAATGACGAGGTCCCACTTAAGGTAGGTAGTGACAATCTGGAGACCATCGAGCATGTTCCAGGTAAGCGCAATCTTTCTTCTCCAACTCGTGAAGTGACACACCACAACTGAAGCACTTGACTTTATCCCCTTCGCCCAAGTAGATAAATCCGGCTCTAGCTAATTCTTCGGTGGTAGGTCCTCCCAGATATTTTGGCCATTTTCCTCGGAAGGTTTGGATCCGACTTTCAGAATCGCAGTATTCAGGCAAACGCACAGGGAACGAATATTCGTCTTTCACATGTTCATTTCGATGAGGGTATGGTGAAATATGCAGGAGTGTGCTCAGATTTGCATGACATCCATAGGGTGGTAGCCGAATGGTTTCATAAGGATGACATCCACCATGAAAACCAGTAAAGTGAAAAGGTGTACCATAACGAGTGGTATCATTCTCGCATCCGTCAGGTTTGACACGCACAGCATCACTTTCCATGGTAGGTATGGTAGTAGTTATAGCAAAGTTCCTATGATGATGTGGTACTGAATCGCTAAGGTCATAGCGTACGGCATCCCTGCCATCGCAAGGCACAGCATCGCACTCGAGTTTGCTCTTGGTTGATACTTGCTGTTTGAAAGGATTAATCTCTCTCTCTTGGCTATGGTAGTGACAATAAACTATCGGCCTTGGACGTTGTCCCTTTTTATATGCTGACCAATATCGGCGTGACCGTACGGTAAAGTGAAGTGATTGGGAAGCCGTACTTGCTTCTGGTACACGATTTGATAGACTTTTTCCAAGGGTCGGCTAACGATTTGGTGTGTGGGTAAACGTACAGTCTTGTGCGGTTCGTGGGTGGTCACTTTAAAATTTCCATCCTGTCCATACTGCAAGGCTTCTTTCAAGACGCCAAAGTTCACCAGTCGACTGGTGCGATAATTGAGAGTCAATCCTTTCACTTTACACTCCGTGTGTACTTCTCCTTGTGGGTCTCGGTATTCGTAGCTGTGATTTTTGGGACCGCCACTTGCAAAACTTAGAATCTTGTCGTCGGGATGCTCGTCTATCCAGGCTCCTAAATGTTCTCCTTCGATGGTAGGGTGAGGTTGACCCAGGCGATCGATGGAGATGCAACTGTCCGTGTCAAAATACAGCACACGATCTCCTAACAGTTCTATAGCTTCGTACAGTTTTAAACGAGCATGGGCTGTCACGTAGGCCGCAACGATGACATTTCAAAATTCGTCGGCTTCTGCAAAGTCCAGTTCTTCTTCGTAATTGACTAAGATCAAGTCCTCACGAAGGACGTCCACGTGTTTCATGTATTTAGTTTTGTTGTGAATCATCTGGAAGTAGCGAGAAGGTTCTGTCAAATACTTCGTCTTGGGTAAACACGGTCGTTGTGCCATTTTGCCCCACAAGCAATTTAACATCACTTTGGCAAACGATCGCCTTCCTTCGTTTTTGTCGATGTGGTCTAAAGGGATCCCTTCCTGCTCCCAGTATTTCTCTTTGAATTTCTTTTGGTATTCGGGAGTGTGGTACCAGGAAGGATAGCCATTGGCTTCCTGTTTCAGTTTCAAAAAGGCATTCACGTAGTCTGCGAAAATGCCCTTTTGAGTCTCGTCGGCCTTGTGGTATTTTTCTGTCTTGGGAAAGTCGTAAATTTCGTACACTTCTAACAGTTGGTATCCCAAGTCTAGAGCTTTGAACAATTCCACGCTGACCCACGTTCCTGTCAAGGCACGTTCTTCCTGAGTGTGCTGACAAGGTTGGTCTTGGTTGCACGTTTCGGCGCAAGTACGGCACAAGGGAAACATCAGTTTTCCTTGGCAATGGTGAGGTAAAACGGGATGGTACAAGTACGCGGGATGCAAAACTTTACATTTGATGAATCCTTCGTATTGTCGAATATTGTCCAGGTCAATGTGTTCCGTCAGCAATTGCGGGTACCCTGCGGGAAAGTGACACTATTTGCACACGTACGGATACAGGGAACACACGTCCAAGTATTTGATTTCCTCTTCTTTCTCTTCGTCGGCTTGGTACAGCAAACAGGTGGCATTCGTCCGTCCTCCGTACAAACTGTCCCTTGGGTTCAATGCGTCCACCAGCTTGTAACTGTCCTCGATTCGATTAAACTCTGGATCGGTTGTAAAACGGTGATCGTACTCGTGTTCCCACATTTCTACCACTTGGTATCCTTGCTCTTCTAACCTCAATCGCCACTGACAACTGGCCTGGTGCAAGTCTTCCATGGTTCGTTGCAAATACTGATTTTTAGTGTTGCGTTGAGGGGAACAGATGGGGCATCCGTGAAATAAGCAGCCGTTAAACTCGCACACGATCTGGGGATTTTCTAAGTCCCAACCATCCACCGAATACCTTCCGATGGTCTTTTCCCCTCCTCCGTTGCGAGCGTGTTGGATCCATTTGTCTTCCTTGTCACACAAGTAATGTTACCAGCGTAGGGCTTTGACCGAGTATTGACGTTTGACAAAGTTGGTCGTTTGAGGCCTTATGACAGCTAGGGTGTTTTCGGGCATGAATCGTTGGCGGTACACTAGGGAACACGCTTTGGCATTGGTGCAGGCTTCTTTCAAAGGATCGATCCCTCCGTGCTCCATGAATAATTCTCGAAATTTTCCACAGCAACGCCGTAAAATGTCAAACGACAATACTTTAACATTTCTTACTGAAAGTCGAAGGGGTCCGAGGCGTGTGTCTGGTACCAAGGGTAGAAAGTTTCTCGTTGTTCGGTACGCATGTTGTCGGGGTCGTAGACGTGAGCCTCAGGCAAATGAGGTAGAACGGCGTGTTGAATGGCTTTGGTATTGAAAAAGTGCGGAAAATAGCCTTTGGCCATTTCTGTCATTCCAAACGTTTTAGGCATGCGACTCAAAGGCATGGTCAAGCAACTCATCAAATCTTTAAACTGCACTTGTCCCACTTGCATGGAAATGATTTTGGCTCCGTTCAAAGTCACTTTAGGACGTTCGGTGCCTTGTTCCATATAGTATCTGAGAAGAAATTGTCCATCGTATCCCGAGAAATTGTGAGCCATCACCGTGGCATAGCGATGACAATCTCCGTAACGTTCGATGTCTTCTTGGCTCCACGTCTCATCGATAGGGTCTAAGATCCATTGGGCGAAATCGGTCAGCGTGTTCGGTCCACGAAAGATTTTTTCACGTCCTCCAGAAATCTTGCTACAGTGAGGGCAATGAGTAAAGATAGGCTCTTGGATGCACTTCTCACACGCTCGATGAGCCACGCAGAATATAGGAATGTGAATGCCAGTCTCTTGCATGCATTCGAAATCAAAAAAGATGAAATGGCCTTTCCCCTGGTTATTATCTTTTTCTTCATATCGGGATTGGTATTTTTGAATGTAGCATTGATGTTCCACGTCCACGATTTGGCGACAAATGTGACATCGCTTCTTTCCTGAACAGACGTGCGCCTTGGCATTATTGGTACGTATGCCTTGTCCACAAGTAGGGCACTATCTCAGGAGCTTACAAGCACTTTTCTGCTGTGAACCTTGCGTCTTTAGCTGTTGTTGGTAACAGGCAGGGCTGACAAACGTGCGCTGACAAGCTGGGCAATGCACTCGTTCTTGTCCTTGGTCCAGACAGGGCTTAGAGGCTAAACATCCCTCACATTTCGATCCACAATGCTTGTGTTGCTCTCGATTGTTATAGCCATAGTCGAATTTCTCACAGTAATAACTGTATGACAGGAATGCAGTGATACTGGGAATGGCATCGAAATGTTCATCGTGATGATAGACGTGAATGTATTTTCCGTCTTTGAAATTTTTGCCCCGAAAAAACAGAGGTCCGCGCAAACTCCATAAAGTAGATTGGGTAGGAGCTGGTAAACTGAAGAAAACCGTCAAGCACAATTGAATAAGAGCTGGTAAACTGAAGGAAACTGTTAAACACATTTGGACTGGATCTGATAAACTGAAGGAAACTGTTAAACACATTTGGACTGGATCTGATAAACTGAAGGAAACTGTCAAACACATTTGGACTGGATCTGATAAACTGAAGGAAACTGTTAAACACATTTGGACTGGATCTGATAAACTGAAGGAAACTGTTAAACACATTTGGACTGGATCTGATAAACTGAAGGAAACTGTTAAACACATTTGGACTGGATCTGATAAACTGAAGGAAACTGTTAAACACATTTGGACTGGATCTGATAAACTGAAGGAAACTGTCAAACACATTTGGACTGGATCTGATAAACTGAAGGAAACTGTCAAACACATTTGGACTGGATCTGATAAACTGAAGGAAACTGTCAAACACAAGCAAGAGGAAACGTAATGTTAAGATCATCATGTAATTTGTAAAAATGTAATGTGATGTCAGTTATATACATAATATTTTTTCTTTGATCCTTTTCGGTCCATCGGTACACTGAAGTGCCAACATTTTATATAAATTACCTATATGTAAAAATGTTTCCTAAGTGAGCATTTCTGTAAATACCTGACAGATATTCGACTGATACCAGGTAAAAAGCAAGGCGTAACGAATCTTTTTGAGACGATTCTTCGGGACGTATTAAAAAACCAGATCACATAAATTCTCAGCCATTAAGGCCTTAACATTGCACAATCGTGTCGTCTGCTTAAAACGTTTGCCCTGTTGTATAAACCCGACACGAATAGCTAGCCCTATATTTAGTTTGCCCCTTTTTATTTTTGATTAATGCTGAGATATCATATCTTCGTAAATTATAGCATGCCTCGCATTTTCTTGGGGGGGGGGGGGGGATTAGGGTGTGTGTGAGGGGAGGAGCGGCTTTGTATTTATTTTCTCTACTGTGCTGCACAACTGATACAATGTTCTATTTGAATCTACGTAGTACGTAGACTGCGAATTACATACGTAACATCAACCAGTGTGGTATAAGAAGCAAGAGTTTACGTAGATCAGAGATCAAATATATTATTTAAATTTAATTTTTAAAAAACTGATTATACTTTTTAACATTTTTTATATGATGATTCAACCGACTAATATAAATAGTTTTGATATATCGCAAAGTTTATTGAAATTTCGCAAATTTTTGTGTAGTGGAATGTTCAGTGTTAATTATTGGAGTACAAGTGAAATCTACAACACGGTTTTTGCGATATATTTTATTTCTAATCGTACAGAACTGTCGGTATGTTGAAGATAGATAATAACGGTTTTAAAAGAATGTTATAACAATGACGTATCTTGAGAGAACTACAAGTTAAACTACAGGATTTAAACTTTGGGCCTTGGCTATTTTATATAGTTTTCATCTGCTACAACGAAAAAGTGAATAACGTTATGTGATCGGAGAGTTAACGAAGAGATACTAGAAGCCTAAATAAAGGGAAGCAATTATTTAATTCATTAAGTACTTTGTGTCGTGTGATGGTTGGAGTGCGAAAAAAGTGTGTAGGATGGTGTTTGTATGAGACATTTTATCGTTTCGATGATCAAATTTTCTAAGATGGCCCACCCTGAGAGACGGGTTCCGGTTGGCTGATTGATGCAAGGCTCTCAACTTTACAGATTACTGACATCTCTCCTTTGTTAGCATCAGTTCGAGTCTTGGCCAAAGTGGGTATGTGAGAAAGCTTGCCTCCTTTGTTAGCATCAGTTCGAGTCTTGGCCAAAGTGGGTATGTGAGAAAGCTTGCCTCCTTTGTTCGCATCAGTTCGAGTCTTGGCCAAAGTGGGTATGTGAGAAAGCTTGCCAGTAGCCTCCAGTGGGTCGGTGGTTCTTCCCTGGGTTTTCCCGTGTCCTCCCTCCAGAAAATATATTGGCCACCATGTATAGCCTATCATGTGCTGAAAAATGGCGCTAGACCCATAATAATAACAACAACCACTCTGAGAAACATGAAAGTATGTCTTTGTACGATGAGAAATTTGTCTTTTGAAGAGGCCAATCTAAAATAGTAATGCCTATACGGAAAGAGAATTAAATTAGTGCACCCATAAATTCAAACAAAAGTAGATTTCAAGACTTTCAAGCTGACTTATTTCTTGACAGCTATTGCAAACTACTTGTGTGACATATTATTGGGTGACGGGGTGGGGTCTTTTATTTGTTATCGTAAGGATAAATTCTTGAGACTGCCCTATATTTCCAAAAACAAACACTATTTGATAGAAATCAAGGAATGTCTTTGACAGGTATATTTTTTCATATTTTTCTCCGTAATATGTACGTGGCTACGTAGAAACTAGACGGATTAACCGAAGAAACACTTCTAATCCAAGGACTAAATGCGAAGCGGATTATAGTATTTCTCTACTATTAAAGTACTGTTAAACCTTCATGATGTTGAGTCAAATGCACATTTTTACTATTAAATATACCGTACTAGCAAAACATTTCCACTTCGAGAATATCTGCCTGCATGTTCATACATGTGATGAAATTATCCGTGAATAACATTAAATATCAGTACATGTGGTCGGCCTGTTTTAATATTGGAGTTGCTTCACTCGACCACTACGCAGAAAGGTGAACTTTAGGATATATAAATCTTTGATGCGTAAAAATATAAGTGCAAATTTTATATACATTTCTATTACAAACTTTGCATGTTGATCAGTCACATAAACTCATGCGTAAAATATCGTTTTGAGACGGTGTTTTGAAATAAACGCATAAGGTAATTATTGTATTTCTCCGCTGCTTAAACCTTAAATACGCGTTTGGATATCTCCATCGTGAGCACAAAATGTATAAAAAAAAAATACATGCGCCCGCGAATGCATAAGGTTTTAAGTTTAGCTTCATCTGATTAAAGAAATAAAACTGCCCTTATTTGTTTCCTCGTTTGATATTCGAATGTTGTCGCATTGAATAAATTGATATCCACGACGTTTGCGCGTTTTGCTGAATGTCTACATGTTTATGCAAATATTTACAATAAGAATCTTTATCATGAGGAAGAAAACATTCAAATGAGTAGATGGAATCTAGTGAATAGGTTAATTAGTTTATATAAATAACTCTGATAAATAAAAGTGCAAATTTTACAATACGCCAGATGCACGGTGAGCATTCACAAACTGAATAGGCGAAAAATCCCCTTTAAATGATTTTGATGACGTACAATGACCGATCATGCAATTTTGATGACGTGCAATGGCCGATTACGCAATTTTGATGATTTTTGCAATGGCCGATTATGCATTTTGATGTCGTGCAATGTCCGATTATGCAATATTGATGACAAGCAATGGCATATAATGCAATATTTCTGCTATCAAAGTCTTTATGGTAGTTGCATTGCGTCGGCAACATGTGAATGCACTCATAAATAAGTGTCCAACGCCCGTGTATAGTCTGCAAAATTTTGTAAGAGTTGCCTCGTTCAATTTGCTGGCAAAGGTTTAGCATTATAAATTGTCATTCTTTCATTTTGCATCAGTGTATCAGGGAGAGAGCAAAACTACATCGAGACTGTGTCGTCAAGGACTGAGCTATACTGTAACAGAGCTTTGAAAAGAAAATAGGTATATTGATTGGTGGGATCGTAAGATAATAGCTTGATGGCTTGTTAGACTTCAGTGAAAAAAGCACCTGTTCCGTACCAACAGCTGAAGTAATTTCATCGCAATATATCCTGCAGCATGTTATCTTGCAGGAACGAAAGTAACCATTTTTTATCGCCTCTACTTTATTGCAGTCTGCAGTTTTCTTCTATTACATTTAAAAGTGTATGTGTCTATATATATATATATATATATATATATATATATATATATATATGGTGCTAGTTAAGCATATGCTAAGTTGTTGTTGGTGCTAGTTATATATATATATTGTTGCTACATATATATATATATATATATATTTTATATATGTGTGTGTGTGTGTGTGTGTGTGTGTGTGTGTGTGTGTCCCTTGTAAACAATTTCTCTGCGCCTATTTGCATTCCTCTGTTATCTTTTCCCATGTTTATTTGCTTAGTTAGGTACTTATGCTAAATTGCTCCCAAGATAGAGGCTTCATGATGGAACCATATTTCCTATACATCTGAACTGTAGTAAAGTCACGATATTTAAACATCATGTGGAAGTACAAAGGAGATTCATTTTCAGTTCTTGTTATTGTCTCAGCCACGTACTATATTATAACTGCTATCCAATTGCACTAGGTGCAGGATGTGCAGAAACTCTTTCTCGCTGCAGCATCAACTGCTTAAAGTCTTCGCAATAACAATAATATAAAAGAATCATTTTTTTAATCGATTTCTTTTAATGATGCATTAACGAACCAGGAACCAGACAGCCCATATTATTGTATCATGCACGTTAAGGAACTGGTAAGTTTTACTTATATGTTGTTTAATTTTTGAGAAGGTGGGGGTGAGCACAGCTTGAAATACCACGGTTCTGTTCTGGTGTAATCAACAGTGGTTTTACAAGGTTTATATTTGATCTCTTTGGTGTAGATGAAGAACGAGATGTGTGTGTGATTTAGATTTTTAACGTAGCTTTAACAATTTTTCAGTCATATCGCTACGATGTCTGCAGTGTGGCAGTTTATTGTGATGTCTAGCACTGTGGCATTATTCCGCAGACATGTAGCATGATATCTCACCCAGTCACATTATCCTGACACCAGGCCGACCAGGCCTATCACTAACCTCTTAATGCTGAGCGCCTAGCGAGGCACCTGTTAGTACCATTTTTATAAGTCTTTGATATGACTCGGCTGGGGTTCGAACCCGCGACCTCCCGCATCCGAGGCGAACTAAGAACGAGATAAAGTATAAACTTGATCTCTGAAGTTGAGAAACACAAAATTTTATCTTTTCTTACAGAAATTTCGACAGTACGTCTATAGTTACAAACATTATTGACGCAGTTATGAATGGAAATACTTATTAATTTTTCTAAATTAAAATACTTAAAATAACTTGAAATTATGCTAAATCATCTTTGGTTACAAATAGAAGAGTCTTAACTATCAGTGGCATGGGAATGCATTTTTAACGTTTTACTCGCTCGTTTTCAAAACCTTCCATTTTTTATGCTGAAAAAAAATTAATTTTTTTTTTCTTCAAGCCCTAAACTTCCATCGCAATAAAGGGGGGGGGGGGCACCACCCGAAATCATATGTGCTTTAGATGAGGTGAGAGGTGATAGAATAATATCTTCGCGAGTTGTTTTTTTTTTTTTTTTCTCCAGATATGCATGTAGTTGGAACTATACGTAAATGCCTTAGTTTGTGTTTAGACTAAAACATAGAATCTTAGCAATTGTTTCTTATATTGCTCAAGACAAATATTGAGAAATGATATGACTGCAGATTATAAGAATATGAATCCTAGGTTACCGACTTGACCCGAACTTTCATTACTTTTTCACTACATTTGTGAGCATGATGGTACATCAAAAACGGTATACAGAGCGGAAGTAACGATTGTAAAGTGATCTGCACAGTTGAAAACCACAACAGATGGCCCTGATTGATATTTGCACATGTGATTCAGTTTTAGTTTTATGTTTCAAATGTACCACCATCAGTCTCTGTAAAGAAATCTGTGCAAACTTGATGGCCAATCAGCTGAAAGCAACAAAGATGTGTATTTTACATTATTCCAAGAGAAAATTGAGCTTTTAGTCTAATTACATGCATTTCATTAAAGATCTGAAAACAAATGAGCTCTTTCGTAGCTTGATACTGTTTTGTCATCTCAATAACCTTTGCACGCGAGAGCTGCAGTCACAGGGTGGTTAGCGTGCCGGACTTACGACCGAAAGAGTGCGGGTTCGAATCGGACTAGAATGGCTTAGCTGGTGTGTAGTGTCCTTCAGCAACGTATTTTAGTCCAATTGCCTGGGCACTATTAACCTAACTGTGTTGCTGTGCCATAAAGTACCAAACGAAACCAAATGTAAATTATGTATCAAAGACTAAGTCCACTAATCAGTATGAAAGTAGTATATTAATTGTAGAAACAATAAACTTTGATTGCATATGAACTAAGTATAATTCTCTGACCTGTTATCACAACAGAATAACATACAAATCGGACTCCTAAACTGGGGATGGCAGAGGATTCTATAATATAATTTTATCATGATTCATTTAGAAATAAAACTCACCGTAATTGATGAAAAGATAGACAAGAAAACGTTTGTAAAAAAAAGCATGATTAGCAAAAGATATAGTATATCACATGTCTATGTCTAAAAATATCAGACACGAATCAAGTATATATAGTCGGCCTTTTATTACTGTGATACAGACTGATATATTTAAAAAAGAAAGGTAAAGAGATGGCACAGTTTTCCTAATTTTCACGCGACCAAGATCATCTTCAGTACAGGAGGGGTAAGAGGAAGCTACATTCGTATTTACAGATAACAATAAAAAGAAAATGAAGATATGGTTACGATCAAAAAGAATTAATATGTCTGTAGTATTAAGTACTACTTTCACTTTCGGATGATCAAAATATGAACACTACAGTAAAGGGACCCAGAGTGGCCGAGTAGTCTAAAGCGTTCACCGTTACGGATCATTGCCATTTCACCTCTGTCTGCGTGTGTTCGAGTATAAGGTTTGACCAATGTGGGTATGTGAGAAAGCTTCCAGTAGCTTCTCTTGGGTCGGTGGTTCTTTCCGGGGTTTTCCGGGGTTCTTCCTCCACCATTTATACTGGCCACCATGTATAGCCTATCTTGTGCTGTAAATGACGTTAAACCCTTCAACAACAACAACAACAACAACACTACAGTAAAACCCTACAACAACAACAACAACACTGCAGTAAAAGTTTATTTACGAGGCGACGTAAATTCATCAGATAGCTGGTTAGTTGTTTTGTTGATTGATTTATCACATCGGTTATCTAGATAAGTTAGTCAGTTAGTAATTTAGTTAGCTGTTAGATAGTCGGCTAGTTCTTAGTTTTCCAGTTAATTACACAGTTTGTTTAGGGGCCCCGAGTGGCCGAGTGGTCTAAAGCGCTCTCCGTTACGGATCACTGTCATCTCACCTCTGTCTGCGTGGGTTCGAGTCTAGGATTCGGCGAATGTGGATATGTGAGAAAGCTTGCCAGTAGCTCCTCGTGGGTCGGTGGTTCTTTCCGCGGATTTCCCGGTTTCTTCCTCCACCATTAATACTGGCCGCCATGTATAGCCTATCGTGTGCTGAAAAATGGCGTTAAGCCCCACAACAACAACAACAACAACAACAGTTTGTTTATTTCTTTGCTGTTTAATTGCTTCTATGATATTAATTTAGTTTGCTATCTGCCTACTTACTTTCCTACGTACTTACCAATTGACCTACCTTTATAACAGTAGTTTTAAAGGGGGAACGGGACTTTGATTCTGTTGTTTGTTTGGATTTTTTTTTTATATATATATTTTTTACAGAGCGGAAAATAACGCATGTCAGGCCTAATGGCTATACAAAACGATGCATTTTCTTCAGTTTAATTACATAGCTGTTGGACATAAACCACCATGCATTTCTTCATGTTTTGTTCCAAGCATAGTCAGTTAACTTAGATGATGAGAAAATTACTCTCAGTGCCATATCCAGCTGTTGGCTTGTATTTATTGCTTTGGGGAAAGAGTGATGCAAAACCAAAATTATAGAATTCTACAAAATGTACGCAAATATATAACTTAGAGGATCGTACTTGCTGTCATTGTGTCCCCTTAGATGATGAGAAAATTACTCTCAGTGCCATATCCAGCTGTTGGCTTGTATTTATTGCTTTGGGGAAAGAGTGATGCAAAACCAAAATTATAGAATTCTACAAAATGTACGCAAATATATAACTTAGAGGATCGTACTTGCTGTCATTGTGTCCCCTTCTCTCTCTCTCTCTCTCTCTCTCTCTCTCTCTCTCTCTCTCTCTCTCTCTCTCTCTCTCTCTCTCTCTCTCTCTCTCTCTCTCTCTCTCTCCAATCTGTTTCATTCTTAGTCGCTTCTACACTGATGCCATCTTGAAATATGTTGCAATATTTGCATCATGCAGGAAGAGGACAAATTTAAGATTTTAGAACTTTTCCTTAATCCCATTGTATCATTTTGTAACAATAAAATATGTTTTAACCAAACATGTATTTACTTACTGGCCTTTATATGTATAGCGGTGTTACATCGTTATAATTTATTTCTTTTCTTTTTACAGAGCTGAAAATAGCAAATTAAGGGCCTAATGGTAACACAACACTACACATCTCTTCAGCTCACATCCATGGAAATGCCTGTTGTACACAACAACGTCTGCACAACGACAATTGCGGTTGCTAACTACAATGAATTCTATTTGCAGGCTCGTATTATCACAGGCCTTGTATTCTATCCAATAGTGTGTGTGTTCGGAATGATAGGAAATGTGTTGAGCATAATTGTAATGACCCAGAAACAGATGAAATCGTCTACAAATGTCTATCTCTTTGCACTTGCCATATCGGATAGTATCAAGATTCTTTGTGATTTTCTCTACTTCCTCGTGATTCTAATGCTGCAAATCGATCCAGTAATTGGAAATAGAGCATACGGATTTTTATATCCTTACGCGCACTACATTTTTAACTCCTCACTGTGCACGTCCGCTTGGTTGACAGTTTCTGTTGCATTCGAGAGATACATTTACGTATGCCATCCGACAAGAGTGCGTTCATATTGTACAATCTCACGAGCACGGACTGTTTCGTCAGGTGTATTTATAATAATGAGCATTATGACTATCCCATACGCCATGAGATACAAGACGGTACAAGTAATAAACAACCAAACAAATGCACTCACATATGATGTACATGTAACAGAATTATGGGAGAACGAAATATTTGCTCAGATTTACACTTGGATCCAGAATTTGATGCGCTCAATCATTCCTTTGTTCATTCTTATCATATTAAACACTTGTATATTGTATGGCATACGACGTTGTCGCCTACTGCGATCCAAACCGCCCAGGAAATATCGCATAACAACGATGTTAATCATCGTCATAGTGATATTTCTCATCTGCATAACCCCAGACGCAATTCTATCCACATTTTTGGGTCTAGGATATTACGAAGAAGATTTTTTATCGAGGGGAATAAGAGAAATAACGGATTTATTGTTGCTGATCAACGCGGGAACGAATTTCATAGTTTACTGTATATTCAATTCCATTTTCTGGAGACAGTTTCAGCGTATTTTCTGTGGAGCGTGCTTTATAAGGAACATTTACTGTGAAAACTCACAGATACAGCGACTGTCAATGACTGGTGCAGGATCCATGAGGTCAAGGCCGTACAGATGCATTCCCGCAGAAAATAAACCGTTAGCAGACTTGTGAAAAATTCGCAGTGACGGGTATGGACCTTGTTTGGTACAGTTCAAAATGTTCGGAAAGGTCAAATGAAAACAGATGCACTTTAGATACCAGTGTCCAGTTACAGGTAAAAATATGTATGACTGGAAAGTTCTTTTCGTAAAGAAGATGTGAAGATATGTGTAAAATAAGGTCTGCTCTATGCGATCTAAGTGACATAAATAAGCAGAATTACGTGGAGAGAAAGTCGAAAATAAGAGCTCTGGGAAGTAACGTTAAAAACTGCGTTAAGATCAAAAGCGTTTTATTAGTCGTTCTTACCATGAAAGTAAAATCCGTATTGCGGCTTGATTCGACTATCAAGTAAGAGCAAGTGTGAGATATATTATTTTGAGAAAGAGAGTGACGAAGAGTAGTTGAAAATCTAACGTTTAAGTGGTTTTCATGTTCGTGGCAATGAGCTATTTTTACATGCACGAGACATTGGTTGCTCACTTTGGTCGGAAGTGTAGGGGCGAAACTCAAAAATTATCGTTCCCGTTCTTTTAGATGAATCATTTTATTTTTAACAAATCGGAATTTGTAAATGCCTGTACTTAATCGCAATAACGTGAGACAAAAGTGTGCCTTTTTACCGTCATAACGCTTGAGGCAAGAGAAATCTATTGATCGCAAGAATTATTTGTAATACTATTCATATCTTATTTCCTAATATATGAAAAAAACGGTAATAAAATATAAAAATCTTAATTTATTGTCAATTATGCCCATTTTCTATTTTCCTATTATTTCTTTTGCATTTTCAGTAGTGCCAGAAAAAAAAAAACAACGTAAGTTTATTGAATATAAACTGAGTGACACCAGGCCTCGAAACGTTAATACCTCTAATCACTATTGCAAAAAAAGTGACCACTGAAGATTATCAATTGATATATTATCTCTCTTTTACAAATACATGTTGTACATGCAGATTCTTGTCTCACTATCTGGAAAAAAAAAATGTCGCAGATGGTGTGACATAGCATTTTATTCGTTTTGCATCGAATTTGACATTCCATGTGCATGTATGCGGTATGTGTTTAGGGGGTGGGGCTAAAATAAAGCTTGCCAGTCTAGAACTCGTACAATTTACAAATTATGACAGTAAATACGATTACAGCAGGTCTCCAGTTCCGTGCAAAACGGTAACAAAGAAAAAAGGACTAATTAAAGGAAAGCAAAATAGGTTTGCAGTTGGCAGATCTGACAAAGGTACGTGTCTGTGTGTTTGCGCGCGCGCGTGCGCGTGTGTGTGCGAGTTCCATCAAAGTAATTATTGGATTTAGGGAATTTCTGATTCAAAATTTAAGTGCACTTTGTACATGAATGGTCCTGGGATTGAATCAATATCTCAACATTATTGAGCGTCCTTTTCCATCATAGCTTAACAATTATTATTACATTATATTAAAGATTAATGGGTACATTTTGTTTTAAATGTTCAACAAAGAAACAGGCAGATTTTCCCTCTTGTATTTATATTGATATCTTTACCATCTCTCTGTCCACACATACACACGAAAATGTACACGCACTCGCACGTACGCACACACACATACACGCACGCGCACGCACGCACACGCACGCACACACGCACACACACACACACACAGAGTGGTACTTATGATAAATTATTATGCAGCCTCTATAAATGATAGATATAGAATAAATTGAGCTGCCAACTAGTCATGATGCCAGAGGTCATACGTCTGAGACCCAGTCTGGATCTTTCTTAGCCTGAAATTGTGTATGATTACATTAATTTTTGGTACCAGTTATATTACCTTATATAACATGATTGTCCACATACTGTCCTTAAGTGTTTATTTATCTCAGAGAAACTTTCCTGTCGAAAGGTGAATCAAAGATAATCATGGCGTGCCATTTCAAAACAATGTTAAATCACCGTTGGCTTGAAGGACAACATTTTTTATATTAATAAACTTAAGGTGAGAAAAATTAAAGGATATCGTACGAAAGAAACAAAGGATGAAAGACTTTAAAAGAAAGGAAAGGAATAATAATAATAATAATAATAATAATAATAATAATAATAATAATAATAATAATAACAATAAAGACTTTATTTAGAGAAGATAACTCAATTAGTTAATGAACTAATCTACCTTGAGGCCTTTAAAGTAGTGAATGGGGACGATATACTGCAGTGGGACTTCAATGTTAAAATAGTGAGTTTGCCGGATACGGACAAGGGAAATTTAACATAGGGAATGTATTGGGTCTGTCTACGGACAAGGAGAATTTAACAGGAGTAGGAGTATATACTGACAAGGGAAATTTAACATAGACAATGTATAGCGACAATGTATTGGGCCTGTCTACGGACAATAGGAATTGGAGAGGGGCGACGTCCGTGGACACCGGGGAAACAACGGCAACAATGTTGCAAGGGGCTGACCTCAATCGGGCGGAAATGTGTTGCAAGGGGCTGACCACATAGAGACATAGACACAGAGACGTGGTTAGAGACATAGACAGAGACAAAGACATACATATATTTATCTACATAAATCTATCAAACAAACAACTATACAATCGACTAAAAATATTTGAGGCAAGAGAGAATAGGCATCTTTTCTACACAGTTGAGGGGCCCTGAAAAGGGCCTTTGTTTTTTTTGTTTTGTTTTTTTTGTTAACACCATTCAGTTAACACAGAGTACATCGCACAGATCTTCTTCTCTTCCTCAAACTTCGCCTGACATCTGGACCCTAGATTAAGACTCGCTTCAGACAGCCGTGTCTCTCCACATAGATCCTTCGTTTCCAAAGGGCCATCTCTGTGATCTTGGTAATTGCCCATGATGATTTGACATACATGAGACAGTCCGGGTTGAACAGCATCAACGATATGAGGGTAGACGATTCTACATTAGTCCACATCTTGTGACGAAAACATGTGAATGGAATGAGGTGAACCGTGGTTATTTATAGCGGAAAAGCGGATCGAAACGGATTGAGTTCTTTCACCAATCCTAACACACCTTACAAAATTCGGTCACACTGCGAAGTCTGTCTTCCAATCCGAAGAGAGATGTCTGTGACGTCACATTCCCTACATAGCGTCTGTGCGCAGTTAATCGATGTGACATTGTCAGAACATGACGGAAACTTCGAAGACGATGAATTGGGGTGCACCGGCAATTCTACTTCCAGAAGAGAATGATTTTAATTTAGATTTAGTGGATTTTCTCTTTTCACAAGAATTTGTTCCGGTACCAGCACCTTCGCCGCTTTCTCCTCCCTTGCCGTGCGTCGAGGATTTTAAACAGAGGCTGAAAGAAGAATTGGAGAAATTTTTGCAACAGCTGAAAGAAGCAGAACAAGCCTTTCTCATTCAACAGCAAGAGCGAGAAGAAGAAGAGGCAAGAAGAAAACGACAGGAAGAAGAAGAAACAGAGAAGAAGCAAGGTATAGGAGAGGAGGTCAGTGAATGTCAAACGGTGACGGTACTCTTAGACATTTTGGCAGAGTTAAGGAGTCTGAAACAAATGTATCAGACTTCTTTAATACGACCCAAGAGAAAAGACCTTCCCTGGCCAAACAGTTCAACCCCGTCCACACTCCCACTACGCCTGAGATACCAACACTAGTGATTTCTACCAAATCATCGACAATAGCAGGTCCAGAAGTAGGTCATGGCCATGGCAAAGGGATAAGGCAGTCAAAGTGCATTACCTCCCGTTCGTTAGTTTGTTGTTTTTTTTTAATATAAAAAAAAAACAACAAAAAAACAAAAACAAACACCCAATGGTCATTTTCAGGGCCACCCACCTCCCTCGAAAAGAGACAACTCAACGTTTGACAAAATCAAATAAAACTCAAATCCCATTTTTCCCATAATGTACGTGTGTGAGTGGGTGAGTGAAAGTCCTTATTATGATTATAAAAATCAAAACCAGGAGACAAGTTTTACTTTCTGGTATATTCTCTGTAAAAATGTACAATCCAATTGCACATCACATCACTTTAAAAAGTTCATTAGCTTCTTATTTTCCTTCCACTCTCTCCTTTTTCGAATTTCTTTACTTCACTTACCTCTTCTTCTTCTTCTGCCTCATTTTCTTCTCATCTTCTTTTCTTCTCTTTCTGGGTGGGTCTGGGTCCTCCTTTTCTCAGGGTTCTTCTTCACGTTTGGAAGCCCCATCCTCCTGCTCCTCCTGTTTCTTGGATCGGTTCTCTTTTTTCTTAGGGCAGTCTGAAGACCAATGTCCTTTCTCTTGACAATGATAACAGGTATCTTGACTTTTGTCTCTTTTTACGCTTGTCTTACCTTGACGTTGTGGACATTCAGAAGACCAATGCCCTTTCTTCTGACAGATATAGCAAGTATCTTGACTTTTATCTCGAAAGGAGGGGAAGTAGTCCATAGCTTCTCTGAAGAAACCTTCGTATGACACCTCGAAAAGCTTTAATCAGATGGTCGATCTGTGTTGGCTCTTCCATCTTTCCGGTAGGATTCAGAGTGAAATGAGTACTATGAGCGAAGACACTGACCCTTTATATAGGGAAGACACTCATCTTACATTTATATATAGGGAACCATGACGTTTAAAATGTAGTCATTTGACATTTTGCAAGCAAGATGAAACGATCGCACCATTTCGTGAAGAATGGAGAAGAAAATAAGAGGCAGAAACGTGACCTATCGCCTCGCACAGTAGCTGAAGACTTGGCTCAAATCCATGGCAGCGATTTTGAAGATGACATGAGTGAGTCAGAATCCAGACCAGGAGAGTATACGTCAAACCAAAGTCCACCACCTGTAACACCTGAAAACTACTACCACATTCGAGAGACGGATAAATGCTCCTGTAGAAAATTTAGAACCACGGCCTACACGTACACGGTGAAATTTTAAGATTTCAAGTCAGACGTACCGCTGGAGAAAGCGGAGGGGTTAATTACCGATTTGTGAGATTCTTTGTTAACCACACTGAAATGGCAATGTCGAGCCAACGAAGACGATCGCTTGACACTTTCCATTTATCACGACAGTCTGAAGTCCCCCGTTTTGATCTAGTTTAGCAGGCCATCAGAACTGACACCTTCCAAAGTCATCGACAAGATTCAACACCTTCAGCAGTCCAACGATAAGTTTCACATCACCGACTGAAAGGCGACACTGTACACGGCCCACGTTTCTCTTTCCAAAGGGACTGGACAACGCAGCAAAATATTATTGGTGGACGACCATCGCAGAAACAAACAGTCTCGTCCGAATTAACAACCCTCAAGACAAGATGCGTTAAGCCGGTGCCATCGTGGTAGGACGAACGTATGCTGACAAAACCGACAAGGCAGAATAGAAAAGAGCATGGCAAACTATTCAAAAATCGAACCGAGCTATACAACGAAGAGAAGCAAGCTGGCCTGTCCAAAGACACACCCTGTGGCATATCTGAAATGCAAAAATTGCAAGAGGTCTTGGCTCCACGGTACACCTTGAAAGTGTACCCTCAAGAGGTGCGCGGACCTCTGTTGTTTCGAGGCAAAAATTTCAAAGACGGAAAAGACATTCACGTCTATCATCACGATGAACATTTCAATGGCATTACCAGTATCACTGGAGTCCTGGGATACGGTTACTATTGTGAGAAATGTGACTATGGCTATAACAATCGAGAGCAACACAAGCATTGTGGATCAAAATGTGAGGGATGTTTGACCTCTATACCCTGTCTTGGCGAAGGACAAAAACGAGTGCATTGCCCAGCTTGTCAGCGAACATTTGTCAGTCCAACCTGTTACCAACAACAGCTAAAGACGCAAGGTTCATTACGAAAAGTGCCTGTCAACTCCTGAGATTGTGTCCTACTTTTGGACAAGGCATACGTACAAATAGTACCAAGGCGCACGTATGTTCAGGAAAGAAACGATGTCACATTTGTCACCAAATTGTGGACCTGGAACACGAATGCTTCATTCAAATATACCAACCACAACAGGAGGAGGAAGAAGATGACCATAAGAAGAAAGGCAATTTCATCTTTTCGATTTCAAATGCATGCAAGAAACCGGCACTCACATTCCTAATGTCTTCGTGGCTCATCGAGCGTGCGAGAAGTGCATCCAAGAGCCTATCTTTTGTAATTGCCCCCACTGTAGCAAGATTCCTGGACGACGTGGAAAAAAATCTTTCGGGGACCTTACACGCTGAGCGATTTTGCCCAATTGATCTTAGACCCTATCGACGAAACGTTACGGAGATTGTCATCGCTATGCCACGGTGATGGCTCACAATTTTTTGGGATAAGATGGACAGTTTCTTTTCAAATACTATACGGAACATAGTACCAAACGTCCTAAAGTGACTTTGAACAGAGCCAAAATCATTTCCATGCAAGTGGGACAAGTACAGTTTAAAGATTCGATGAGTTACTTGGCCATGCCTTTGAGTCGCATGCCTAAAACATTTGGAATTACAGAAATGGCCAAAGGTTATTTCGGGACATTTTCAATACCGAAGCCAATCAACACACCGTTCTACTCCATTTGCCTGATGCTCACTACTATGACCCCGACGACACGTGCACCGAACAAAGAGAAGCTTTCTACGCTGGGTACCAAACTCACGCTTCGGACCACTTCGACTTTCAGGAAGAAATGTTAAAGTATTGTCGTTCCGACGTGGACATTTTAGGGCGATACTGTGGAACATTTCAAGAATTATTCATGGAGCACGGAGGGATCGATCCTTTGAAAAAAAAAGCCTGCACCATTGCCAAAGCGTTTTCCTTAGTGTACTGCAAACGATTCATGCCCGAGAAGACCATGGCTTTCATACGCGCTCAAACGACCAACTTTGTCAAACGTCAATACTCGGTCAAAGCTCTAAGCTGGCTACATTACTTGTGTGACAAGGAAAGTAAATGGATCCAACACGCCCGAAATAGAGGAGGTGAAAAGACCATCTGAACGTATTCCGTGGATGGCTGAGACTTAGAAAACCCTAAGATCGTATACGAGTTTAACGGTTGCTTATTTCACGGATGTCCCATCTGCTGCCCTCAACGGTACTCCCAAAATCAGTTTTGACAAAGACTTGTACCAGGCCACTTGTCAGCGACGCTTAAAGTTAGAACAGCAAGGATACCAAGTCGTGGAAATATGGGAACACGAGTACGATGACCGTTTGAAAACCGATCCCGAATTTAAGCGTATCGTGGAATGTTACAAGCTGGTGGTCCCTCTGAACCCGCGGGACAGTTTGTATGGAGGACGGACGAATGCCACCTGTTTGCTATACCACCCCGACGAGGGGAAAGGAGAAGAAATCAAATACTTCGACGTGTGTTCACTGTATTCTTACGTGTGCAAATATTGTCACTTTCTCGCAGGGCACCCACAATTGCTGACGGGACACATCGACGTGGAAAACATTCGACAATACGAAGGCTTGATTAAATGTAAAGTCTTGCCTCCCACGAATTTGTACCTCACCATTGCCAAGGAAAACTAATGTTTCCCTTGTGCCGTACTTGTGACGAAACGTGCAACCAATACGAACCTTGTCAGCACACTGAGGAAGAACGCACCTTGACAGGAACGTGAGTCAGCGTGGAATTGTTCTAAGCTCTGGACCTGGGATACCAACTGTTAGAAGTGTACGAAATTTACCACTTTCCCAAGACAGAACAATACCACAAGGGCGACGAGACTCAAAAAGGCATTTTCGCAGACTACGTGAATGCCTTTTTGAAACTGAAACAAGAAGCCAGCGGCTATCCTTCCTGGTGCCACACTCCCGAATACCAAAAGATATTCAAAGAGAAATACTGGAAGCAGGAAGGCATCACTTTAGATCACATCGAGAAAAACGAAGGTCGACGATCGTTTGCCAAAGTGATGTTCAATTGCTTGTGGAGCAAAATTGCACAACCCAACACGGAGTATTTGACAGAACCTTCTCGCTACTTCCAGTTGATTGACGGTAAAACCAAACACATGAAACACGTGGACGTCGTTCGTGAAGACTTGATCGTGGTCAATTACCAATAAGAACTGGACTTTGTACAGGCGGACGAATTTGGAAATGTCATCATTGCGGCCTACGTGACAGCCCATGCTCACTTAAAATTGTACGAAGCCTTAGAACTGTTAAAAGATCGTGTGCTGTACTTTGACAGGGACAGTTGCATTTACATTCATTGTCAATGTCATCCTCAACGTCATACTACTGTACAACTACCACCCTGTCATCCATGCCTGGACCAACTACTGCGGGTATTACCACCGCTTCATCGAAACGCACATGTGAAAGAAGAATATACGTTTCCTGTGCATTTGTCTGGATACTCTGACTTTGAAAGTCGATTCCAAACGTTCCAAGGAAAGTGGCCTAAATATCTTGGAGGACCTACTCCCGAAGAATTTGCCAGAGCCGGATTTATCTACTTGGGCGAAGGGGATAAAGTCAAGTGCTTCAGTTGCAGTGTGTCACATCACGAGTGGGAGCAGAAAGATTCAGCTTACCTGGAACATGTTCGATGGTCTCCGCACTGTCACTAACTACCTTTAGTGGGACCCCAGTAATCTCTTTATGGATACTTTACAAGAGAACATTCGTGGTTTGCCTGTGGAGTTGAGAGTTGAGAGAACGCATTTACCGAGAGTTTGTCAGAATACAAGTCAAACGCAAAGAGCAATTGCATCCGTTACATCACCGATGCTTTAACCACTGGTACCTGAATGTTATAACAGGACTGATTCTGATGAAAGCGTTCCAGGTGTCAGACATTGATCAACTACCCAAGGACGAGAAGGATTGGTTTGCTACTGATTCGATTTACTACAAGGTAGACTTATTGCAACGAATTCCAGAGGAAGAGTTAGAGGGTTACCAAAACCTTTTGCACAATCTAATCTTGGTTGGAGAGGAAACTTCTGTGCGGTGTGTGGTGTGCAAGTTAGTGACTAAAGATTTGCCACTGGAGTGCGATCAGCTCTGTGTAGAAAGTACACTTATTGCCTCCAACACTGGTACCTGAATAGTATCAGAGGATTAATTCATTTCAAAGTGTTCCAATGATCAAACATTGATGAATCACGTGAGATTCATAAAGTTTTGGATGCTACTCATTCTACTTACAAGGTGACCATAGTACACTCAATTCCAACGGAAGAGTTAGAGGATTACCAAATCTTTTACATGAACAAATTTTGATTCAAGAGGAAACATCTGTGTGGAGTGTGGTATGTGAGTTAATGGCTAAACAATTTTGGTACGGTACTGAAATAAAACCACTTCTGTTAAAACAAATACATGTATTACCTTCAAGAAAAGAGGATATAAAACTTGCTACCAAGCCACGACCTTTATCAGTTGTGATACAACAGATTCCATGAAAGGAAATCAATGACACTATTCAGACTGTGGAGGATTACCAACACTTTTAACGAGAACTGTGTCCATTGAAATGGGGTCGTAGTGTGGTGTGTGTCTTAGACTTCCTTTCTGAGATTTCGTTTACCAGCTGATTCCTTGTGGACTCTTTACGAACAGTACCTACCACAAAAAGCATGAGGGTGGTACCTTTAAATGTACACGAGAGACTCACTCTGTTAAAAGCCTTGAGCTTTCATCTCGATACTTCTCGACCTCTACGGGAAAAAAGATTTGTCAACTTTTAGTCACTGAAGATGTTTATGAAGATGTGTGTGTAGCTTGTGACTTACACCAACACTGGCAAGATGTATGCGACTGGAAAAGTTTTGGTTTCGAAGCTTGGTCAAAGGAAGTGGTAAACTATGCCAAAGATTTGTGATCATAAATTCAAACGTCCAGTGAAAAAGTAACCTTTAAACCTGTATTAGCCAGTGTCAGAATAAGAACCCGACACCGAGATAAACCACCCCATTGAGGACAGGACCGTCATTGACATCGACACCCACGAAAAGTCATTCTGGGAGAACACCTATGAGACTGTGTCAAGTGGTGTAGAGACTCTAAGAACATTACCGAGTGTCTCTTGGACACAACACCTTTGTCACAAAGATGTTGTACAGTTACTTGTTTATATTCCACTTTGATCGTCTTGAGGTGTGTTTTATCGATGTACTTAACCATTTGGCTTTTATGTATTTTTGCCTTTCGTGTTCAATTTTAAAAATTTTGGAATAAACGTGTCCTGAAAAAGTATAAAAACTCTTGTCTTGTCTGTGTTCGTTTCAAAAGTGACCTCTGCTGTCTCTTCTACCTCTTCCAACACTTTCAAAATCATCGACGAAAACTTAGATCCTGCTAGTTGGGAGGCCTTGTATCTTCGCCATCCCTTTGACATGTTAATTGCCGGACCTAGCGGTTCAGGCAAAACAGAATTTGTCAAAACTTCGATCGAACATAAAAATCATTTGATCGATCGTCCACTTGAACGCATCGTGTGGTGTTACAAAGAGTGGCAATCGGCGTACAGCCTCCTGAGAGAAAGTCAAAGAGATTCCATCGTGTTTTCTGGAAGGCATTTCTGGTGAAGACGACGGGATCGTGTCTGACCCTAGTCAAACCCACCAGGTCATCTTCTACGCCATGTTAGGAGACGTCGAAGAACTGTGGTGTACGCGCAAAGGGCATCATCGTAATGCCAGTGTCATTTACATTACCCACAATTTCAACAAAGGAAAGCCCATGGCACCATTAGTCTCAATGCTCATTACGTGGTTTTATTTAAAAGTCCCAGAGATAAATCGTAGGTGCAAGAGTTAGGAACACCATGGCTGACTCATTTGTTCGACGATGCCACTCAAACCCTTCACGCCTATTTACTCATGGATTTAAAACCCACTACACCCGAGTATTTGCAATTTTGTACCCATCTGTTTGAGGCTTTTGAGGCTTTCTCAAGCAGAGAAAATTTTTGCTGAAGAGCAGACAGGCTTCCGAGCAGAAAGGAGCACCACAGAACAAATCTTCAATCTCAGACTCCTTTGCAAGAAATACCCTCAGCACCAGCAGAATCCAAGCCATGTCTTTATAGATTTCAAAAAGGCCTTTGATAGGGTATGGCATGCAGCCTTATGGGCAACTATGAGGAAATACAACGTCAGCTCAAACCTGGTGCAGGTTGTTGAGCACCTCTATGACAAAGCCACCAGTGCTGTCCTCATCAATGGCAGCAGAGGAGATTGGTTTCAAACAACAGTTGGAGTCAGACAGGGATGTATACTATTGCCTACACTCTTCAACATTTTCCTGGAAAGGATCATGGAGGATGCCTTGCATGACCACAAGGGCACTGTCAGTATCGGAGGAAGAACAATCACAAACCTTCGCTTCGCAGATGATATTGATGGTTTAGCAGGAGATGAAAAATAACAGGCTGACTTGGTTGAACGCCTCGACACAGCCTCCACAGCATACGGTATGGAGATTAGCGCCGACAAAACCAAACTGATGACAAATAACACCAGTGGCATCAGTGCAGAACTAAAGGTCAGTGGACAGAAGCTGGAAAGAGTCTCAAGCTTTAAGTACTTGGGATCAATTATCACAGACGAGGACTCCAAACCAGAACTACTTTGCAGGATTCCTTAGACAACAGCAACAATAACAAGGTTGAGACCAATATGGAAAGATACCAACATTGCTTTTGGTTCCAAAATAAGGCTGATGCGCTCGATTGTCATATCCATCTTTCTGTATGCTTGTGAAACATGGACGCTCACATCAGATCTACAAAGAAGGATTCGAACCTTTGAAATGAGATGCTACCGCAAGATCTTGGGCATCTCATACATTGACCATGTAACCAACGAAGAAGTCCAGAACAGGATCCAAAGAGCCATCGGATACTTTGAAGACCTCTTGACCACTGTAAAAAAGCGCAAACTGAAGTGGTACGGTCATGTCTCAAGATCATCTGGACTGGCATAAACAATCTTGCAAAGCACAGTGCGAGGGTGCAGAAGAAGAGACAGACAGAAAAAGAGGTGGGAAGACAACATTAAGGAGTGGACAGGCATGGGATTTGGAGATTCCCAAAGAGCAGTAGAGAACGGGAAAGATGGAGATAATTGGTTTTAAAGTCAACTGTTGTTTTCCAACGACCTCTTGGGTTAAGGGATTGATGATGATGATGATGATGATAATGATAATGACCCATCTGTTTCACCACTGATGCCAAGACGGAGGGCCTGTTGACTTAAAAAATCTATAAAAACCTAAAAACATTTTTGGTATGTCTCACACATCGCCAACATGACGTCCTTTCAGTCTCATATTTCCGTCAAATTGATTCATGCCTTGTAAGGCATCAGTCGCAAAAACAAAATCCACAATTACGTGCTTGTGTCTTAGAAGCCAGTCTCAGAGAAGTTTTACGATGATTTACAGTGACAGCGATTCAATTACTTCAAGGCATCATTCACATCCCTCATCAAACCAAGCGCTTTTTTGATAGAAATAAAGTAGCCTTGACGTAACTGGCATATCCCGCATCGACACTCAAACAAAAAAGCAAATTATTTTGAAACCTGGAGGTAGCGGTTCTCTAGGAGGTGTCATCATTCGCTCCCTCATAAAATGGGATCCCAATGCCCCAAAAGTAATCCCCAAGAAAAAAGCTACTCCCCGACCCAAACGTATCCAAAAGAAAAAGAGCAGTGGTGTCAAGACCATGTCACAGCCCCAGAAAAAGAAAAGTCCCCAGAAAAAGAAAAGCCTCAAGAAAAGACCCCATAAATCAGCTTCTACCCGCAAGAGAGGCACTGCGCCCAGGACGCAACCTTACATCCCTAAGCCACGACCTGCAAAGACGGTGACCGCGTCTCCAGTAGCCTTAGGTTCTTCGACTTCTCCGTTGTTTGTGATGCCAGCCAAACCCGATGTGACACACGTCTTTCCTAATTTGATGTAAAAATGGAAACCCGTGTCTCCAGGAGCTTTTCCTCCGCCGGTGACACCCTCTCCCTCTTTAGCTGCTGCGGCAGAAGCTGACAAAGTACATGCCCCCAAAATCAAAGTTCAAGAGAGATCGGGTATGTTGCAGAGTTTACTGGATTTATCCAAGAAAGAACTGTCCCGATTTAGTCCGCTGAGAACCCATCTACGTCGATTAATGCCTGCGATGAAAATGATACGACTGATCGACAATCAGTGGCGACGCATTCCACCGCCATAAAAAAAGACGTGGGACAAACGATGGGTATCAGTGTTTTTGTGCTCCTACACCATTTATACTGGCCGCCATAACAGCCTCTCTTGTGAAGAAAAATGACGTTAAACCCTACAACAACAACAATGGCAGGAATAAATAATGTTTCCAGTAAACAAGATTCTGTGTAAAAAGGGACACAGGAAAATAACCTGGATGATGACCAAAAGTTCATCATGAAATCTTAGTGAAATTTAGAAGGTCTGTTGCTAAAATTATTATATAGAACATGGTAAACACAATGTCCTTGACTCAGACCAAGATAAATAAGTTTATTTTTTATTGGTAATGATCCTAATATTAAACCCACACTCATAGAGAGAATATTGGCTATGTATTAGTTGTTTTACAGGAACGAAACCTCAATGATCCTGGTGAGGTGGACAATGAACTTCATCTTAGACAAGGTCAGCTACAAAATATTTTTACATAACCAATAGCATATAATAAATAAAAAAGTTACAAACAAGGAAACACAAGCACAGTTAACCATTTAGATGTGTACGGACTAGTTTATGTAATCTGATTGGTTGGATTAGCATGTGAGGAGTATGGTAGTCCTAGACGTACATGGCTTTTGATAAGAAGTTTAGACATACATGGCTTTAGAATAGAAAGTTTAGATGTCCATGGCTTTTGATAGGAAGTTTAGACGTCCATGGCTTTCGATAGAAAGTTTAGACGTTGATGGCTTTCGATAGGAAGTATTGATATTAAAAACGAAAACAAATGTCAGAAGAGAAACTTCAGGTTTCTTGCTGGTGATTAACACAGTTGCGGGTTAGAAGGAATCAAAGTATTGAGACAGTTTTTAACCCCATTAATCAAGTTTGACAAGATCCTAGTTAATAACGTCTTTTAATCGTCAGTATCTGATGAACACGTTGCAATAGAAGTATCATCAGCAAATAACCTCGTAAATGAGTTTAAATGTGCCTGCAATGGCGTTAGCTGTTTGTGGACATTTTGTCAATAGTGGATTCGATAAATGACTTTCCATTAACAAACTGTTGATTAAACGTTCGATCTGTGATAGAAGTGTACAATAAATTTCATATTATTGAAGTTTATAAATTTACCCTTTCATCCAAACTCTATTATTAACCTTACTGACATCCGGGAACGTTAAACACATTATTGCATTCCAATCGACAATCAGTTGACGAGCTGTTGGTCGACCTGATCTATTTGTTTGTCTTTTCAATGTTTTGTTTTTGCCTTTGAAAAAGACTCGTTATATATATGATGTCATTATAATTTTATTGTGCTAGCGATATTTAACAGACGGGGTCACCATCAAATTATCTTATCGGTGTGACTGTATCAGTAGTCGCTAATTATTATGCTGTCCAGCTCTTACTGTCGTTAATGATAGGCTATTCAATGTAAGTTGGTGTTTGGTGGGTGGTCAAAAGTTCTTGCTGAGTGGACGAAGTTGCCGGTACAGATGCATTATTCTGATTCGAACTGAACATATTAGATTACATATTGTGATGTATACATTCGCCTTCAGTTTTGAACCAACTCCATCAAAGAAAATGCTGCAAATGATTTTGTAAAAATTTAGCGCAGTCATACTGTTGAAAGAATTGTTCATGCGATTTATTTTATGGAAGGAATAAACACAGATAAGTCGGATAAGTTCTGGACAAAGCTAGACTTAACATCGAAAGGCAATATATGCATGTAAACCAATTATAAAGCGTCATGGATAAAACGGTTTTTATTTAACCATCATGATCGCTATTATTGTTGTCACGTCGTCGCCTTCGTACTCCACCTCTTCTTCCTTTTGCGATTCCTCAATGAACGTAATATTACCCAATTGACTGTTTACAGTATGGGAAATTGATATATCGTAGGCAATACATGTCATGACAACCAGCCGCCTACTTTGAATTTATTCAAATGACCATTCATTTCCAATTCACTTGTTCTATTTCTCGGTCTTCACGGGCATTACTATCAATTAATCACAAAAAGTCGCGTTCGTCAGTATAATATTTTGGGACCACTGACCGGTACATAAAATGTCGCAAGTGCCCATAGCACCATACCAAATCTTTATCCTTCACCAAGCCCACACCACCTCTTTTGTACATCCTGCAGTATCGTTATAAAATACCTGCTACTCCTCCAAACTGCCCTGACTTCGAGAAACAACCACATTTATATCAAAGGTCCAATAATATATGAGCGAAAATAGTATTGTTCTAAATGACACACGTTGTCCACTTACACGTGACACCGAGATGAGGAGAAACATTGCAAATGCTCTATCTACCCACACAGAATGCAGGTAAGAGGAGAAACACTGCAAACGCTCTATCTACCAACACGGTACACAGGTAAGAGGAGAAACACTGCAAACGCTCTATCTACTCACACAGGACACAGGTATGAGGAGAAACATTCCAAACGCTCTATCTACTCACACAGGTCACATATATGAGGAGAAACAGTGCAAACGCTCTATCTACTCCACAGGACACAGGTATGAGGAGAAACATTGCAAACGCTCTATCTACCAACACAGGACACAGGTATGAGGAGAAACATTGCAAACGCTCTATCTACTTACACAGGACACAGGTATGAGGAGAAGCATTGCAAACGCTATATCTACTCACACAGAATGCAGGTAAGACGAGAGAGATAAGTACATACTATTATTTTCTCATCAAAAAAGGGCGAGATCTACAAAGTTCCACATTGTTTAAAAATGTTTCATTAATGACATCAAATGCATAGAAACCAATTTAGCTGCTGATGCATTTTGCCACAAAGCCATACTATGTTTATTTCGTTGGAACACAAAC
>JAECUM010008337.1:0-37668 GCA_016617855.1 Megalonaias nervosa | reverse complement strand
ATTGGGTTCCAATAGTATTATTACGATACATGCTTGATGCTGAAATTTTAATATCGTTGAGTGTGAGTGAAGCTATTATATCATATCATTCGCAGAAAAAAGTTTGGCTACCATAACAAAAGCAACATTCGCCGCTGACAAATTGGGATACAATCGATTACGAAAATAAAGTTGCAAAAGATCTCGGTAGGAAAATAATCGGTAAATTTACTCAAGGCGGTTCGTACGATCATAAACGGCATTGTACAAGACTGATCATGGATGATGCTGAGTTAGATTTTATAATTACTGATACAACGAACAAAGGAATATTTATAAGCAGAAATAATGCTTATTTGTCAAACGGAACTAAACTAGGTACAATAGTAAGTTATTTCGACGGTGAGTCACCGCAATTTACTCATTTAAGATCTTCTGTGCTCGCTTACGTTTCTATAAATTTATTATCGATGATAAATAGGTTTCCTTGTTACGCTGTCAGAGTTGCTACGGATTCATTTTATATAAATAAAGCGTATTTAGATTTGGTAAAACCGTTACTTGGTAGCGGCGAATGGGGATCATGGCGAATAAAACACGAAAGTATACTCGATTATTCTGAAACAGCAAATGTTGATATCAAGGAAATATACTACGGTAATGACAATCAAATACCAGCATCAACATCACCGTGTGTATTTGATCCCGTGGCTAGACATAAAACTATTTATCTCAGTGGACCTGGAGGTTCTGGTAAAACAACACGTGCGATTGAATTATTTCGGAGTTTAGATATGATTGTGTTGACACCTACACACAGACTAGCTAGAGAAATAAAACAACGAGGAGTAAAATCATGTACATACCATAGTTTCCTCAGATGGTGCGGAGATACGTGGACACCTGAACGAATGGGTGAGAAATATATTCCCAAAATCATCATCTGGGATGAAATTTGTACAGTATCGTTAGAAACACTAAAAATATTTCTTGACTGGTTATTGACAAAAAATACCGCAGTAATTATGTGCGGCGATCATGGTCAACCACCACCTTTCGTCGGTCAATCTCCGCACGAGTGGTTAAAATCATTTGTGGATTATTATGAAGAAATAACCGATGATCATAGAGCTATTGATGAACCTCTGAAAGAATTTAAAAGATTAATCAGACTACAGCCAGATAAAATACAATGTGAGATAATGTGTGAAATAATTCCAGAAACTCCCGTAAATGATTTTTGGAATTTATGGAGACCAAATGATTTGATAGTTGCGAGTAGAAAAATAGTTCATGATGAATTACAAGAAAAATTATTTCTGTTGCACAAGGAAAGATTTCCAACGTTACCTGTGCCGTTGTGTTATCGCCCAGCGGATACTCGACGAAAGAATATTGAAGTTGATATTCCAGGAACAGATGAAAAACAAAATCTCGTATTGAATGATATTGTTTTAGTTGATGTTGATGTTGTTGAGAGCGCGTTGAGTATGAATAACTCACCGTGGAAATTAGGATATGCTATAACGATTCACTCCGTACAAGGACTAACTATTGCTGATACAAATATCTGGATTGTCGATGACAGAATCGAGTGGTCAAATTTAGTTTATCTCGCAGTATCTAGAGTCAGGAGAATATCTCATCTGCATACAGTTGTCATAAACTCCACAGAAAATAATAATCAAAATGTTAGTGACACCGAAGGTGTTATTGGCGTAATAAGAAAAAAAATTATCCGGTTTTAAGCAATGTGACAAAAAAAATAATCGTGATTTTGATATCGATGTTGAATTTATTATGACGCTAAAACAACAACAGAATAATCGTTGTGTAATTTGTAACTGTCACATGTTATGGAAGTATTCTTGTAATAATCCAAAACAATTTACCGTAGACAGAATTAATAGTGATCTTGGTCATACACGTGATAATGTGATCCTGACCTGTCTTAAATGCAATCGACGCAGGGGTTCCAATTTACAAAAGTGAACGCGGCGGTAATTGTGTGCTTTCAGGAATTACTTGTAATTGTTCGCGCACAAATCCACGTTGAGGAGCAGTTGAAACCAGTCTGTAGATTGCAGATCTACCAGTGGATCTTACCACGCTAGAAATTTTATGTGTGGTCACACACCAGATAGGATCAGTTGCTCTTTTTTCACCACCTTCAAGTTCACCAGGTTCATATAAATATCTTAAGGTAACATTACCTAGTACTGGTTGAGAGGAAGATTCACGTCGGCGTATTGGTATATATTTTTTGTGATCGCATTAGAAGGTTTCATAGAAGTTGCACGAGTAATTTCATTATTTAACGCAGCTGTCACACTTGGTAACCTTGCAACCCATTCACTAGATCTCTCCATGGATTTAAAGTCAGTGGATATTTCCTTTGCATATTGATATCCAAATAACCGCTCAGCAAGTGTTCGATTAAATAGTTCAACGATTGCCTGATCACGATGAATTTCAGTGTGTCCTCGTCTGATTTTAACGTTATGTTTTTTCATCAATTTGCACCAAGAAATTCTTTGCCAGGATCAACCTGTAGCAACTGTGGCCATCGTAGACCACCTTGTGGTCCGGATCCTCGTTGATAAATTCGTTCAAACGCAGATGCAACGTCAGTTGCTGTCTTTGTTGACAGTGGTTCTGCTTCTTTATATCTACTTGCAATTTCAACGACAGTTAACGCGTATTTGTATGTGCGCGATTGATGTCTACCAATTTTAATGGTATCATGTGGTAAAAACAAAATATCTGCTTGATGAACTTCATTGGGAGTACTGACATCAAAATGTGCATGCTGAATTTTTTTAGGTGGTAGCGATAAATTTGCCATATTGCCTGTCATGCTAACCACGCTGCAGCAACAGCACGTGAGACGTTTGCTACTTCAGCAAGTTTACTAATTGCTGCTTTGCCTCTCCAATATCCTCTTGGGCTATAATAAACAGATTCCATTATAATAGTTATCTATGATTAATTACCAGCTCCTAGCACTAGTTTACCTTTCATAGCAGATTTTACTAGGAAGCTAGCAAGTTTTTCTCTGAGAGATTTATTTTTTATGGAATATAATGCGTGAATCAGCTTTACATCTGTAATATGCCGTTGTTGTAAATTTGGATTTTTATACGCGACATCATGAACGTGACACGCTTGATCAATCGCATTTATTGGATACTCTCCAGGTCTTGGTTGGTCTCGTTCGTCAAGTCGAATATCAAGTCGGGTTCCTGGACCACAATAATTATATCCAGGTATATGTTTCTCACCAGGATACTTTGCCCATGGAGCTCCTGGTAATTTACCTAACGAAGCAGCAATATCTCCACCTGTCTTTGTCGATGAAATAAATTTGTATTTTTTGTACCACATTTCACACACTTGCCTGTAAGTGCGCGCCTGTTATTTTTTGTTATTATTGTTGTTAATCCACTGGTATGGGTGGGTGCTCTACATCGAACACAATATAAATCCATATTATTTATTATATGGATATAATTGACGTCTCAGCGACACGAAAACAAGAGCCAGTCAAACATCATCCAGCGCTACCAAATTCCATCAGAGCAATTATACTTGGCCCATCTGGGTCTGGTAAAACACAATTATTACTTAATCTGATAATGCGATGGCTCAAGTGGGATAAATTATATTTAGTAGCACCATCTGTAGATGTTCAACGATGTTACGAAGTACTTAAAGATTTTAATGAAAATGCAAAGTCGCTGACGTGTACTGATAAAGATAATGATGTTATTGATTTTATTACCGATATCGATGAAGCTCCATCCATAGATGATCTTGATGGATGTATCAATAATCTTGTAGTATACGATGATGTAATGCTGGACAAACAATCAAATCCAGCTCGGATATTTTCGCGAGGCCGTCACAAAAATACAGACGTGATTTATTTAACTCAGAAATACACACAAATTCCAAAAGTGATCAGAGATAATTGTAATATCTTAATTGTGTTTAATGGAGTAGATAATTATACCTTACAAAATATTTATTATACTTGGTGTTCAGGGGACATGGACATGATTAAATTTAAAAACTTCTTTTCAAAAGCACAAGCTGTTCCGTTCGGATTTATAAGGATAAATTTACATGACCCAAGATCTAGGTATCGTATAGGTCTGGATAAAATTTTTGGTTAATTATAGCAGCAGGGAGGGTGAACGACCAGCGTTGATTGACCAACACGTAAACGAAACACACCATAAAATAAAAACGCGCGTCAGTGATGATGTAACAAAATGAGCTAACCCAATTAGAGAAATCTCATGGCCTGACAGGTTTTGGTTTAACGTTATTGACCTTGAGATTTCATTTTCGTGGGAAGGTTTATTTTTCATAAATAAGGTCTCCAGCAAAATGGTCTGTTCACCCTCCCTGCTGCTAGAGCCCAAGGTGAGTTTGAGCTCTAGGGTTCGAACTCTTTCCTGTGCTCCTTGGCCAATGTTTGCGCACATCAAGCGGTTTATAATATGTATTCTGTTGTGTTCAACCATAATAATACATCAATTACGTACCAAATACACAAGAAAGAGGGTTTTGTTGTCAACAGGAAAATATTTAGGTGGCACGACGTGTAATTCCTATCTTTTAGTATGGCTTGACATCAAGATCGTACATGTACTCAAATAACATGTCTCTGAGGTCGGAGGACGGCCAAGGTAACAAAATCGTACCTGCACTCGTACATCATATGTGCTTTCGTTATTTTAGGATGGCCAAGGTAACAAAATCGTACCGGTACCTGTGCTCAAGCAGCACGTATAATTAAGATTTTGCTGGAGTACGACTAAGGTAGCTATTCTTACATGTACTCAGGTAGCTTTTGTAATTCCGATGTTTAAATATGGCTAAGGTAACAACATTGCACGTCAAACCAGCTAAAAATGGTCTGATCATGTTTGCATATAGTTTGTGAATAACGGATTCTGTGGATTACATTAATTAGACAACGCAAAATTGTTTTTCAAATTAGACAACATGAAACGGGTGTTCATTAGGAAACAGCGACATTACGGTTGACACCATTTGCTTCATGTCATTATGACGTAGAAACAATCGAATGACTTTGATTTACTAAGTAATGCCTGGAGTATTTCCAGGGAAGTGATATGGATAAATATATGGAATTTACTACTACTACAATACTTTAGTCCTTTTGTTAGGTTGGTCGCTGCTAATAAAATCAGAAGCCAGCTAAATAAATCTAGCATCCAATGACGACGTTTCATATGCCGGATTTTCTTCTGCTACATTATAAAATTGTTAGGAAATCTTGACTTTTCCTTGGAGGATGTAGTCTAAACGATGTAGGAAACACTGATACTACAACAGATCTTTACAGCATTTTAATTTTACAAACAACTGTCCTTTTCAAGTGACCGCGGATGAAGAGTGTTGAATGCATATTCTGAAATGATTATACCAGTTTCAGATTTGAAGCATTTTATGACGTCATGTGTATTTAAGTATAGTGAAACAGTGAATTTTTTAAAATGTTATGGCAACACGTAACTGCAGGGTCAGCGTGACACATACCCAATAAAGTTTATAAATTTGTTCAAGACACAGTATTAACCATTGGAACAGAATTGAAACCGAGTGGGCTTTTCTTCTTGGACTAAATGAACAACACAAACACAATGTGATGAATGATGTAGGTTTATGAAATGAATTGATAAAAAAATATATATATATATATATATATATATATATATAGTGATTCTTTCACGCTCCAGACACATGACTCATTCAATTACTCACACATTCCCAATGAAAAACATAAGTGAAATGCAAATATTCAAAATGAAAGAGAGATTCACATAATCTCACGTAATGTAACTGAGATTGAGATTCACATAATCTCATGTAATGTAAATGAAATTGAGATTCACATAATCTCATGTAATGTAAATGAAATTGAGATTCACATAATCTCCTGGAATGTAAACGAGACTCAAATAATCTCATGTGATGATAACATAACTCAATTGTATTCAATTAAAACATCATCAATTGAAACAAATACTTTCAATGTTAAACAATACAACGATTGCACCAAACAATGACTCGTGACTCAGTCATACGATAACTATTTGTAAAAACTTGCATCCGAAACCATTTGACTTGGTTTATGAGTCCATTTGTCAAAACCACACAGTTCTCCGGAATTCCTGGGTCGGCTCACTTGTTTTGGCCCCATCCACCCTTCACGGATCCACCATGCGCACAAGTTTATACATCATGCAGTTCCTTTCTTGTAGGGACTTGATTCCACTCCATACAGACATACAGACAGCCAGACCGTCAGTCTGATGTATCTGCATACACAAACGCACAGCTACACAGCTACACAGCTATACATCTATGCATCCACACACATCTACACCTCTATGCATCCACATACACAGCTCCACCGCTATGTATACACATACACAGCTACAATAATGAAACCAAACTGGTCATAATAAAAGATACATAATTACAATCTATAGATACATGCTACTAACTTAAAGGCTTAATAGGAACTTGTAACAATTCAAAAGTTCGTTTCAAATCTGCGTAGTGGTAAAGACAACATTTCACACTACGACATTAAAACTGAATATACTTCACATAACAAATAAAAATGTAACACTTACTCCTATGGCTGTAGACAAAAATGGAGAACGTACGCTCCTCGACAAGATCCAAATGACCAATATGTCAGTTTGAAATAGAATCAACCTTAAATCCATAGGAGAGTGAATAATAGTCAGGGTAAAATAATCATGCTTTTCGTGACTCTCGTCGCATGTAGATTCCGACGAGATACATGCTTGTACAGTCGCTTACCTGGAGAAACAATTATTCACCCCAGGTAACGTTGTACGCATGGACAACGAATAATGGTCAAAAATAGATCTAAGGCAAAGCCAAGTTATTTCTCGCCTTATTCTGTGACAGAATGCCTTAGTCAGGTCCACGAAGGTGGTGTATAGCTGGACATTTTGTTCCTGACACTTTTCTTGCATCTGCCTGGCAGCAAAGATCATGTCGATGGTGCCTCTCTTCTTTCTGAAGCCACACTGACTTTCTGGTAGTAGGCCATGATCAAGGTGCTCTGTGAGTCTGTTCAGCAGAAGCCTGGCGAGGACCTTGCCTGCGATGCAGAATAGAGAGATTCCTCTGTGGTTGTCGCAGGATTGGCGATTTCCCTTGCGTTTGTAAATGTGGATGATGGATGCATCTTTGAATTCCTGGGGTATGCGTTTCTGCTTCCACATCCCACAAAACATCTCTCTTAGTCTTTCCACTAGCTTGGACCCACCAGACTTGAAGATCTCAGTTGGGATGGAGTCTGCTCCAGGAGCTTTCCCACAAGACAGGAGCTCAATGGCCTTGTGAGTTTCCAGCACTGTTGGAGGGTCAGCCAATCTCTCGTTGATCTCCACCTGTGGCAGGCTGTTGATCGCTTCATCGTTGATGGAAGAGGATCTGTTGAGGACACCGTCAAAATGTTCCGCCTAGCGCTCCATTATCGTCTCCTTCTCGGTTATGAGAGTGCGGCCATCGGAGCTCAAGAGTGGGGCTGTGCCTGATGTTACTGGGCCATAAACATCACGAAGAGCACTACAGAAATTTTTCATGTCGTGTCTGTCGGCAAAAGACTGAATATCATCAGCCTTTCGGCTCAGCCATGTGTCCTGCATCTGGCGCAGTTTTTTCTGCACAGCTTGGCGGCCTCTGGTGAAGGCATCTTTCTTTGCAGCGGATTTGGGGTCGATGCTGAACGCACGGTAGAGACGGTGCTTCTCCTCTATCAGGGACTGTATTTCTTCACAGTTCTCGTCAAACCAGTCTTGGTGCTTTCGCGCAGTGACGCCAAGGGTTTCAGATGCAGTAGAGTACACCAGCTGTTTGAAGGCTGCCCAACATTGCTCTATGTCATTGGTATCAGAGTCGGTGGTTTCTAGCTGGCTTGTCAGAGCTTCAGACAGAGCTTGCTCAGCGTTGAAGTCTTTCAACCTGGAGACTGAGGTGTTTTGGGACTTTAATTCCCTGTGGGCGTCTGGGAGGTTGAATTCTAAGATTCATCTTGGATATTAGTAGTAGCCTGTGGTCTGACCAGCAGTCAGCACCACACATCGCTCTGGTCACACGGACATCCTGCCTGTCACTCCTACGGACTAAAATGTAGTCGATCAGATGCCAATGCTTAGACCGTGGGTGCATCCAAGTTGTTTTGTTACGGTTGGGCAAACGGAAGATGGTGTTTGTGATCAGGAGATCATATGTTGCGCACATCCTCAAGAGCAGATGTCCATTGCTGTTGCACTTGCCAATGCCATGTCTACCAATAACTCCCTCCCACGAGATATGGTCCGCGCCAACTCGGGCGTTAAAATCACCAAGAATGATCAGTTTATCTGACTTTGGTACTGAAGCAATCAGAACTTCCAGATCCTGGTAGAACCTGTCTTTGACTTCCTCCGAGTTGCTCATGGTTGGTGCATAGACACTAATGAGTGTGGCTTGCTTTTTTCCAGGTAAGGGTGGCTTCAGCATCATTAGCCGGTCATTAATTCCCTTTGGTAAGCTGGAGAGCTTATTCACCAGACTCGTCTGGACAGCGAAACCAACTCCAGATTCACGGCGTTCAAAGGTGTAGCCAGCTCCAACTTCAGTCAACTGGCCCTTCTTGGCCAAGTGAGTTTCACTCAGGGCTGCTATCTCTATCTTGTAGCGAGCAAGTTCTCTTGCAATCAAGGCAGTACTTTCTGGTCTGTCAGCCTCTGCACGATCCAGTAAAGTGCGTATGTTCCACGTACCAAGGGTGAGGGAAACCTTTCGGGTTATCTTTGTGTTTCGACCGCAAGAATGGGATTCCCTCCAGCCGCGGTAAGCTGGTCGGGGTAGTTGAAGCAGGCTTTTTTTAGAGCACCTTTTCTAGCCCCTTGCTCAGGCTACGGAGGTAAGCAGCGCTATTCTAAAGAGGTCTGCTTAGTCGCTCAGACGGCTGCCGAAATCCATTTCTGCTTCAGGTCAATGGAAGACGACCCTATGGCCTGAGCCGCCTGCGTGCACGTCCGCTACTACGACTGCCAGTGCATCCACACCTACCGCGTCGCAGCTCACCCATCGCCGCAGGACTTGAGTACCTGTGACGACATAAATGACTTGCGTGTGAGTTGGATTAAAGTGAGGAAGAGTTGCGCTGCGTCAGCCTCACTCTCTCGTCCAGGCCCCACTACGTCCAGTGGCAAGACGTAGTCTAGACGGCTGGAATGGAGACTGGATGCAGTGGATGACCAAGGCGTCCTGCGTGTCTTGCCATGCTCTTAGCGCTCCACGTCGCTTTGCTGGGTCCGCCTTCCTGCCCGTTGACCAGCTGGTGGTTCCTCCGCCGGGTCCAGTCTTCGCATGCTATGGGTGACAGGCCCTAACTCACCAAGGGTTTGAGACCCTTAGGCTACCCTCAACCTGGTTTAGCCGGCCAGTCGAAGCCTTTGCCCGTGGTGTGGCCGCTGCGCATACTACAGCTTCTTGGAGCCACAGGTGAGAGCTGAGCGCCAAGTGGGGACCAAAGGTGGGCTAGCTACCCCCACATGAGTACGACTGCTACCCCCACCAGAGGTACTACCCCTCCAAGAGCACCCTTCCACTCCATACCACAGATACGATTATACTCCATACCACAAACACAAGTATAATACATACCACACATATGAGTATACTCCATAGAACAGATATGATTATACTCCATACCACACAAGAATATATCTCTTGTGAAAGTAATATTGAAACGGAATAAAGTTTTCGAGTGTAGAGGTTTTGAACTGCTTCGTAAACTGTATTCACCTAAATATCGTTTTGAAAACCCTTCACACGATTAATTTTTATGCATTGCAAGGTATAAACAAACGTGCATTGCAACCAATATCTAGTAGTAAAGGAATATAAGGTTTCTAGCTCATAAACCCTCCTTTTCCCTCCAAAACACTTCTATGTTGACATTTTCTTCAGCTCCGATGATGACTTTCACGTGACAAAATAAGAGGTCTCTGATCTAGAAACAACTGTTACAGCCATGTTTTATGATAATCTTTTTCGTACTTGCTAAGTCTCATTGCCAGAATATCTGTTAACATACTGTCAATAATACGGAACTCTCATATTAAATCGTCCATTATCATATTTTACACCTCGCAAATAAGATCTTGTCTGATCAAGTAATTTTTTTATAAGTGATACTAGCTGTTTTACAAGCATTTTTTTAGTCTCAAGTCGAGGCTCAATTTTCTTACACGCCGTTGAAAGAGAAGCACCAACACCTGATATTATTAACAAAAACGGATTTAATGATGCTTCACTTGAAATTATACCAGAGCTTGTCATCAGCAGTTTTAAATATGATATTACTCGAAGTATTCTACTGTAATACTTGAAACATTGTTTTGCACACTAAAGTTTTTTTTTTATAATAAAATTTGTAATATTGCATTAGAACGTCAACATCTTGTTTTAGAATTTCCTCAGAAATATGATTAAAACCGACTATCTGTTTTTTCATTATACAATATTTGCTTACAATTCTATTATTGTATAAAGAAAACAATTCTAGCACCAACAATCGAATCAGGAAACTCACGGAACTTGTTATTGTTAGGATCAGCTATAAAATCTCTGTACTTGTCATAAACATCTGACGAAGTATCTCTATATCGTTCATCTGTCAATACCTCATTTTTCTTTAACCAACTGTAGGAATCAAACGTGATTCCTAATCCTAATTCATATAAATCTGTTTCATTCACCAAATTACCGTATTCTTTTTCTGTTTCATCAATAAACCCTAATACCAAGTCTATTTGATCTAAAGTAAAATTTTTGAGGACAAGATATTGTCTAATAATTGCGTATGCGACTACGAAATTTATTAGCATTAGTTCTCGGAGATCGTTTCTGTCAATTCGGAAAAGACCATAAAAAACAGAAGCTACTTTTAATATTATTTTTTTGTATGGTTTCGTGAGTATTTTCTCAACTTCATTGTAATAATTTCGCAATGATAATTGTTTAGAGCGTTGGAGTGAAGGAAGTGGAACATCGTGTTCTTCACCTATATCGTAATAAGAATCAATTTCTTTCAACTTTGTTTGTTTGACTTCTTCAAAAAACTTTTCTCGCTTATCATCACTGAGATCACTAATTTTATTGTCAAAATCTTTGATTATCGCTCGAGATTTGTTAACAATAATCGGATCAAATTCTGGTTTTTTACGCATCATTGGTAGAAGTGCGTTCGAGTATGCTTTTATAATTAACTCCGTATCCGGCGTCATTCTAACAACTTTAACTAGGGTTTCCTTGTCGTGGTAGTACATACCGAGATGTTTAAAAAAAAATTCGTTTTGAAAAACTATTGTATAATTTCTTGTTCCTTTTTATTCCTATTATCTTAGATTCCGCTAGTTTGTCGAGATAATCATGGCTATTGTTTACTCGTTCTTATTCCTTTACGGTAAACCCGCCCTTCGTTAAGTTTGATTTTATAATCAAATCTAGATTTTCAAAATTAAGCTCGAGCAATATTTTTTTTTAGCAGGATTTCAACTTGTTTATGTTCTTCTATATAATCATCAGGATGACAGTAACTGCTTATCACATCAAAGTTTTCTATTGCTTTCAATATGCATAACGAGAATAATTTTTTTTCTTCTTCTGACAATGGAGAGTTTATCATTGGAATTGAACAATTTTTCCTAGTATTTAGCACACGTGCTGATAGTGATTCGTCCCCAACATCTATTTTGCGGCTCAAATTATTATAAAATTCTCTCGCAACGGTTATAATTGCTGATTCAGACATTATTTTACAACGTTAGATTAAATCTGATCATCAAGTGTGTATATTTGAAATGCTGTCAGTCCTGGAAAAGAATGTTCAGCAGCGATAACATAAACTCGGAAATACAAGTACTTGTTAACAGTATTTGCGGTTGGAATCGTAAAATATTGTGTTGTTGAAATATAAATGTCTGTTGTACTGTATAATATTACTCAGTCGATGTCATTGTTTGATCCTTCCAATCACCAATTATAAATTCGACCAACACTAGAGTTTAATCGACCTCGCAAATGAAATTGCCAAATAGCAACTGCAATGGGACATTTAATCTTAATCCAAAAGTTTTCAGCTTTTCCGTTAGTAGTCCATTCTTGTCTATCAGAGAAAGCGTGATAAGGATAATTTTCAGGATAATATGATGATGCACTTACCTCAAACCCAACTCGGTTATCAGTTGCCTTTAAAAGTGTTGGAATATACCCAACATTGTTTTTGGTTCGTTTTATACCACCACCAGATACACTATCAATGTACACTTTTTTCGTTAGATCATTATGGTTAACTGGAACATATGTCGTAGTTATTTTGTTGTTTCTCATATTTATATTGCCTGACATTGGTCCAACGGATTGTCTTAAATACGGAACAAGTGCTCCTTATGACTGAGCGTAACTAATAGCATCAGTCTCGTTAGCTGGTGGTGAAGTTGGCGGTAATCCAGTTATTTTTGAGTTATTGCTCATTACAAGGTTACCTGTCATTGTATCGCCAGTTTATCTTCAACGGATTTTAGTTGCGTATAACTCACCGCTTGTGTGCTATCAACATTTGCTGGTGGATACTCGGTTTCCAACGCAATAATTTGTTTACTTGACATGTTAATATTACATGTAACAGTTCCACCGGATTTATCAAGCTTGTTATCATCAACATACTTCAACTGTAAATAACTTACAGCTTGTGTTTGATTTAAGTTTCTTAGCAGATACGCGGTTTCTAAATTGTTTTTTGTTTCCTGACATGTCCAAGTTACCGCTTAAAGTTCCTCCTGTCAGTGATAGTTTGTTATTATCAGCTAACAGCTTGTGTATCAACAACATTTATTGGCGGATAATTTGTTTCAAAACCAAGTAATCACTGATTCGACATAAACAGGTTTCCTGTCATTGTGTCGCCGTTTTTTTTTTTATACTAGCGATGATGTATCAGTTATTATTGGTTCGCCAGCGGAAACAGATCCTGTAAGTGCTGTTCCAAACTTTGTGTAATAGGCCATATTATGTAAATTATATAACATAAAGTTGAATAACAAAAATGGCGAAGTCAACGATATTAAATTTTGACACCGAACGATTAATCAAACACAAACATAATAACAAACTTCCAGATTGTCATTATCTTATTGTTGGTCGTACAGGCTCTGGTAAAACAAACCTTTTGCTAAATCTCTTACTCAACGATAACTTTAATTACAATATATTTACACAATTAATCCGCAACAAGACAAATACGAGTTATTACGCCAATATAATGATAAAGGTCGTGATGAGCTTGACGCTGGCGATGATATATTTTTAATAAAACAACCAGAGGAATTAATCCGTGTCAACGAACTTGATTCGTCCGAGCATAAAATAATTCTATTTGACGATATTCCGCTAAACAACGAGGAGATGAATAAGATTAAGTAGTAGTTTTCATTATCGCGCAACAAAAAATGTAATTCGATTTATCTCGCGCAAGGCTTTTATAACGTTGACAGATTTATTAGGCGAAATACGAGATGTTTTATACTGTTTCCTGGACTAGAGAATGGTGTGAGAAATATTGCAAACTAGCAATGCGGTGATGTAACAAAAGATAAATTTATTGAATTATATCATCAAGCAACTAAAGACAAATACAATTTCTTTTCATTTCATAAACTATATCATGATCCGGATAAAATGTTTCGTTGTTGTATTTACACATTTCTCTAGACGAATTTTATGCCACTTATAAAAATAAATAATGGATTATTATTTAAAAAAATGAATTATTGAAGAAACTTGCAGCGTCTCAATTTGCTTTTAAGAAAAGGGTGGAAGAAGCCCGTCGGGGACAACGCGTTGCAGAAGAAGAAACCACCAAACTTTTTAAACCTGTTGCCGAAGCAGTACTCGGTAAGCAATCAGAAATATCAGCATTGTCTCCGGAAGAACTAGAAAAAATGAAAGAAAAAGGGTTGTTAGGTTTACACGGAGAAAGATCAAAAGAGGAAACTAAAATATTTGTAGAGGAAATTGTGATTACAATTGTTAATCCTGTTGCACGACAGGCTAAATTTGACAGATTAATGACGTTGATACAAAATTTATCAGAGCAAACTAAGAAATTAGCTGAGCAACAAAAAATGATAACTTAATCTACCATGGAAATTATGCCTATCGGAAAGCAGATAAGATTTTATAGAAAAAAATGCACGTATTAAAATACCAGACGAAGAATATGATAATTTTATTAGTAGATATAATATCAAAGACATTGACAAAATCCGAGATTGGTCAGAAGGAGAATATAAAAATATAACAGAACAATTAACAAAAAATATAGAAACTGGGTCAGATGCTGATGAGGGAATGAACAAAATAAGAGATGAAAGGAATTTATTAAAAATATATGATGACATAAGAGAAGGAATTATTGCTGAAATAATGTTTGAAACAGCAGAACAGTATTGAAATAACCAGGAGGTTACAGTAAAGGTTGGACTTTCAAAAGACTGTTCAATCAGTACGAAAATAGACGAGATAAAAGATTACCAGAGGAAAGAGAAACCACTGGATCTGGCGTTAAAGTTTTTACATCAAACGCCAAACTGGTTGACCAACTTATCTTATTAATATCATCAAAAGAAGCAGGTAATGAAAGCACTGAAATCGACAACGAAATCATAGACATATTAGATAATATTAGATCGAGTGGATTACTAACAACAAACGAGTATGAAATTTTACATGGCGATCTTATCTAATTTATTGCTATAATGTCAACAACATTATTACTTGACTCGTCACAAACAACGAGTGACAGCGCAAACTTTTCTGTCCACTATAGTCCGCCAATAATACTAGATCTTGGTAAACAGTACGAAATCGGATTGATTTCCGCTACGATATGGCATTCTATTGCAAATATAAAAACAAACGTCAATGGCGACTCTACATTTAATTCTGGTGCTCAGGTGTCAGTCAAAATACCACAGAGGGCGTATAATGTAACTGATCTCAACAAAACAATAAGAGAGTTGATAACAAAATACACTGCCGCAGACATTTTTGAATTAACCCCAATTTGTAATACGCTACGAGCCAGAATCACATTAAAAATAATTTGATAATCGATTTTTCACCAGCGACTAGTATCGCATCGTTGCTAGGATTTAAAAACCAACAATACGGAAATGTGGCAGAACAAAGTGTATCATATGACGGAGATCTTCCAGTTAACATAACAGAAGTAAATACAATATTGATCAATTGTTCTATTGCACTAGGATCTTATTCGGCGTTAGGGAGTCAAGGTCAAACAATCTGTAGTTTTTCACCAGATGTTCCGCCTATTCCACTGATGCAAATTACTCTCGACAAATAATATACTATCCGATAACTCCTGCAAATCAAATAACCAACATAACAATGCAACTAACAGATCAATCAGGACGACAAATATATCTTAACAATGAAATTGTCACGTATTATTTACACTTACGCAACGTATAGCTCGAGAGAAATTTTGTAAACTTAATTTAATAACAAGATGAGACAAAAAAAGAAGTTTACCGAAGAACTATTGCAGGTGTAATTTTTAGAAATATAATTACAAAAATAGTTGAAAATATCCCAGGAATTTCGCGTAAAGTAGCACCAATTACTCTTGATGCCAGCAAAGCTTTTGCGACGGGAGCTGCATCAGCAGCTGGCACTGCAGCAGGGCAAAAAATCTCTGATACAATTAAGAGAAATACACACCTTCAGCATTGGAAATAAAACGAGCAATATCAGATATTGCACCAACTGCGGAAACAGAACGCGTTATGATAGCTACTACAAAAAAATTACTGTCCCTACGCGGTGAGGAGGTGGTACGTAATCTAGTAACTAAAACAAGACGAAAATTAGATTTAGGTTTACCTCATATTTAACAATTTTGTGTGGATTATAAAATAAAGAATGTCAGTTAAAAATTATCTTGATCTCGGTGAGGAATATGATACCAACAATACAGCTACAGAATTCGAGTATATTGAATACCTCGACAATGAATCAAACGAACCAAATAAAATTGGTCCAAAAAAATTTGACACCAAAGACGAAGATGTGTTCTTGCTGACTCACAAGGCTGTGATAGAAGTTCGCGGTAGGATATTAACAGCTGCTGGGGGTGATATTGCAGCTGACACAGAAATTGCGCTTGTAAATATGGCTGGAATTTGTTTAAAGGTTCACGATATCTACTAGCAAATCAAACAGTGGAGGACATTGCGGACTGGTTACCGGTTGCTAGTACAATATTAAATATTGTTTCGTTCAGCGATGATTATTCGAGATCAGTTGCAACAAATATGATGTGGTTCAAAGATACAGGAAAAGGACAAGCTGTTGGAAATGAATTTCATACTGGTCCTGGTGTTCCTGGCTCAGATGACAATAATCTAATCAGAGATGCTGCTGGTAATACTGCCGCGAATATTGTTCAAGCAACAAGAGCTGCAATTGAAAATATACGACAACAACATTACAACAAGGGATATTCCGAACGAAAAGCGCTTGCAACGGAATCACAACAACTAACGATGATGTTGCCGTAAAGGACAATATTTGGATTTTTTCGTGACTATCATAAGGTATTTCGAGGGCTGAAACACACTATAAGTTTAGAACGGGAAGACCAAATTAATTGTCTTATTTGGGTTGATGGAACGGATGCAAAATTTGTAATTACGAGATTAGGGCTGTGGATGCCTCGAATTGTCCCATCAATAGCTAGGTTGGCAGAACTTAACACAACGTTAGAGGCTTTTACAAAAAAGATTTATTTTCTTCAGAATAAAATATATCAAACAAGTGTTCGTAACGCAATCGATTACACGTGGCGTATGACAGTTACTTCGAGCGAACAATTACCAAGATATATATTCGTTGTCTTTCAGCAAACAGCACGACTTGGTAGCCAGCTACAAAATAACTCTGTTTTTGATAACGCTGACATTAGGAGAATATTTGTCAGAATAAACTCTAAACAATACCCAGAACGAGCGATTGAATGTAATTTTACAGACGCTGCTGCAAAAATGTTATTAGAGCGTATATGTACCTGATGGAAGCGATGCACAAATATCAGGACGCTGACAGCGGACCACAGATTAATGTTGAAGAATTTCGTACTCTTTATCCGATCTTTTTCATTGACGTATCAAAATACTCCGATCGAATGATTAATTCAATCGCAGAAATAGAAGTATCTTGGACGCTTGGACAAGTTCCACCGACTCCTCTAAATGCATGTATGTGTCTAGCGATCGATTCTTGACGATTGACTCAGTCAAAGGTAGAATGACTGTACAAGTTTAATCTAACAAACAAGTATAAATAATGAAAACGGAATACACAACCAGAGAAATATACCTTACGCCCGGCCAAATTAAAAAATTATCAGCGGCGGCTGCCAAACGTAATTCTGTCTCTGTAATGATAAAGTCTCCGGGGACCGACAACACCTCGGCAGTAAAGGTAATGTTAACTGAACAGCAGCTAAAAAGGCTAGATCGGGGAAAACCCTTTGTTTTCAAACTATCTGTTGCGCAAATAACAGTGATGGAAAAACACGGCGGATATTTTAGACCGGCACTTTCTGTAATTTTACCAAAACTTTTAACTGTACTAGGAACACTGGGACTAGCGGTATCTGGAGCAACTAAAAAGGCGGTATCTGGAGACGGTGTCTCTGGTGATGGATTCAAATAAATTTTATATAACAATGAATAATATAATGCCAGCTAAAAAGAAATCGCCAGCGACAAAATCTATAAAAAATGAAGTCGCCAAGAAAAACAAAACAAGGAGGAATTATTCCTTTCGCTCCGCTGCTAGCGGGGTTAGCAGGCAGTCTAATTCCAAACCTGCTAGGGATAGGACGTGGAATGACTCTACCAGGCACCAGAAGACGTTGACACCGTTAAGTAATTTCGATATAATTGAAAAATTGAATGACATTGTCGAATTTCGTGGAGTACATTCCAAAGACGAATTATATAATGTACCAGCAGGTGGTTCGTGTGTTGTAAATATACAAAACTTCAATGATGGATCAGGCACTCACTGGGTTGCTGTCTACAATAATAATTATTTTTATTCGTTCGGACTTCCTCCGAGTGATCTTATAAAAAAATATATTTTTAAAAAATGTAAAAAAATAAATTACTCGTCTAATCAACTACAGCCGGTTGGAACAACAGCTTGTGGTTATTATTGTATTATGTTTATCCGACAGATGTCCCAATCCCCTGATTTTTTTATAAAGTTTATTTTGCAGTTTGACAAGCAACCTTCTCACGCGAATGATGAGATTGCAATGAATTTTATCTAAACTAAGGAATATGTCAACATACTGTCTCAAATGTAAAACCAAAACAACAAATAAGGATGAGACAACGAAAAAAAAAACAAAACAAAAAATAACAGAATAATGTTAAAAAGCATTTGCACTGTTTGCGGTAGAAAAAAGTATGTTTTTAAAGAAATTATCCGGAGCTGGAATGTGCCCTGACAACGTCAGGGAGGTTATTTTAGTAGATGATTAATTGACTAAAACCTTGCAAAAAAAATCAAACATCTTATTTGTCAAAATTTTAATTTTGTATGCGACAAAATAAAATACAATAAAATGTAATTGTGATTGTGATAAAAATCTTTGTATCGAACAAGATAAAATTGTTACGTACTGTCAGACATGCAATCGCCGTGAGGTAATTGTCAGCGGTATTGACATTCACAAATTTATTGGAAAATTACCAAAACCAAAAACAGGTTAGACATTGCCTGGCCATAAAAACACTGGGCCGTACAATCCACTAGACAAACAGTTAGATGAAAACGATAATCCACTGCCCGGACAAGAGCCTTATAATCAAGTTGATGCAATAGCTGTGCGCCGTGATATTTGTTATCGTGATATAGAACGTCCTGATAACGTTCGTGCAGAGAGCTCAAAATCAGACTATGATGAAGTAATGCTGGATGAACTACGCGATATGGAGCCTGTAAATATGTGAGAACGATTTGATAGAAGGTTAGTTCAATTAATGATATGAACAAAAGATAAGTTAGGTCTTGGAAAAGAATTATACGATGATCTTGCGTCTCAATTACATAAACCAAAAAAAAAAAATTTCCGCGACGTAAAGTTGTCGCAAATGCTGTTGAAGATATCTGGGCGATAAATTTAGTTGATGTGTCAAACCTTGCTCAAGTTAACGTTGGCGCTGATGGCGCTCCAAAGAAATATCGTTTTAACGTCATAGATGTTTTTAGTAAATACGCGTTTAGTGTACCTGTTTCGGATAAAACTGGAACATCAATGACTAAGGCGTTAAAACAGGTCATCGTTAGTACGGAAAGAAAACCAAATAAAATCTGGACTGATCACGGAGCGGAGTTTTTTTTAATAAAAAATTTGAGCAGTTTTTGGAACAAACTAACATTGAAAAGTACGTTACAGGAAACGAAGGAAAAGGGTCGTCGTCGAGCGATTTAATCGCACACTAAACGAGCTGATACATAAACATTTGACAGCTAAAAATACAAATAAATACATCGACAATCTACAGCAGATTGTTGATAATTATAATAACACAAAGCACAGATCAATAAAAATGTCAGCAAATGACGCAATTAAAAATGCGATTCTTGCAAATGAAATCATGTATCGCAGACATAAATTTAAAGTTGGTGATCGAGTTAGAATTTTTCTGACGAGAAAAACATTTGAAAAAGGATTTACTCGTAACTGGAGCGAAGAAGTATTTGTTGTTGATAAAGTTTTACTGACAATACCTGTAACATATGCGCTAAAGGATTTATTGGGTGAGCCAATAACCGGTAGTTTTTACGAGCAGGAACTACAGAAAACTGAGCAAGATATATTTGTTATTGAAAAAGTTATTAGAAAAAAAGGTAATAAAAGCCTTGTCAAGTGGCGCGGGTACAGCGATAAATTTAACAGCTGGTTCCAACTAAATCTATATCGAAATAATATTGTTATAAATTTCCTCGTACTTACGTTTGACAGATTTACATTTTACTGGTTTACATCACGATATTAGATATTGTCTGCGATCGTCAGAGATCATCATTAGGTTAAATATCTTGACAAATATAAAGTCGAATTTTATATTTTTCTGTCGGTCTGGAATTTTAATGTTTAAAAAGGGTTTTATCAGCCGCCAAAAAGACTTTCATTTACTGAAAAATTAAATTTCGAGATTTTCTTTGTGATATGATACTTTACATCATATCGTCCAGTTGTCGGTCTGCTGTAATTTTTTTTATCAACCACGTCCACGATCTCGTCTTGTTCGTCGTCGTTGTTAAATAAAATATCGTCTTCTGTATAATCGACCGAGTTGTGTTTAACTGCAACGACAGCATCTCCTCCGCGATTATATCGCGGTGTAAAATTATCGTCCGCGATTATATCAGCAAGTCGTTTCATCAAGTCCATATTAAAATGTATTTTATCTAATTTATTATTATAAATGACTGATGAGATAAAATATCATCAGAAAGTTGATATATTAAATTACAGAGAATTAGCCGAAGCAGTGCGAAAATGTTGATCAGGATATAGTTGTTATTCTGTTGACGTTAGTGTGATGCAAGGTGATTCTAATAAAATTCTGCTAAAGGCGGCAGAAAAAAATAAACTTAATGAGAGCGCAATAATGACGCTAAAATTTAATTAAAATGATGTGTTAATGTTTGCTCATAATTGCTTAACTAAAAACGAGCTAGAAAATATAATTAATTATCGTATTTGAAGATAATTCTGTCAAATGTTGATTGTGATGTTGCCGTATTTCTTTTGCCATCTGCTACATCTTTCACTCTAGCTGAGTTAATTTTATGATATTTTGCGGCATAATAAATTGATTTAAAATTTATTGTTTTTCCAGTTTCAAGATTTATTGAAACAATTGGTTTTTTTTTTTTGGATTTTTTAAAATTAGAACCATCAGAACCAGCTCCTCGTTTAGTGTTTTCTTTTGGTGTAACGAGATCGAGATTTTCGATTCTATTGTCTGTTTTAATGCTGTTGATGTGATAAATAACCAGATCATTTGGAATAGCACCATTAAATATTTCATAAACAAAATGATGTGATTTATAATGAACAAAATCTGTTTTAATACCGCGTACCATCATATCCAAATAACCATCGTTATTTAAATTTCCTTTTTCTATTTCATATAATCCTGCGATTACTATCCTCGTAAAGATCAAACACGGGATGTGTTTGAAATTCATCTTGCAAAGAGAGATTTTCAATATTATCATCATTTATTGATCTATTTACTCTATAAACTCGTTGTGTAGCTGGTAAGTCTCCGCAGAACAAAGTATAAATAAAATCTTTCCTGAACATTTCAACTCTCTCAGTATTATCTCCTCTAACACTTATCATCATTCCATATGATGTTGAGTTACCAAACGGTTTTCCGTATTTGATGTGAATCACTGAACCAAGTGCATTTGCAGCATAATTATTATAAATCAGATGAACATGATATTCTTCCTGTTCCTCTTTTGTCAGTCTTATGTAACTCAAATTTTGTGCCATTATAATATAAGTATTTTTATATCTCTAATTCATTTTTCAACTAGCGATATCAATTAAACATATAAAATGTTATATAACAATGCTGAAATTGCGAGATATAGCTACAATGAGCCTTATAGGAGAACCTACAAAAATAGCTACAGCTTTTGCAGGATTTGATAACAGTTATAAATTTGATAATCAAAATATTTTAGCAAATTTTAACTCTACAAATTTGTTTCATCTTCTGCATCTGATTGTAACGCGAGAACTTGCAGTACATTAAAGTATCAAACTAATAGTACAGTATCATGTTATTTTATCACAGTTACATACACCTCAAAAAGATACAGAGATTGCCGAACCGTATTTAACAGCTAAATCACGAAAAATATTACCTGGAACAAATATTTACTCAGTCGCCGATGAAATACATCAGGAAATTTGGGAAAAAATTGAGGAATTTACTGCATCAGGATCAGGTTGGAAATTTGAGGTGGTGGAGGAAGTTTTATTTCACACAGCAAAATATAACGTACTTGGCGGTAGTTCTTATGTTGATCTCCCTCAAAAAATTTAAAAACAAAAAATGTTGCATAAAATTAGGAACTCTGATAACACATGTTTCCAGTGGGCTATTCTTTCTGCGATGTTTCCAGCAGAAAAAAAATGCTGATCGCGTCGACAAGTATATTAGTCACGTATCAGAATTAAATTTTAATGGCATTGACTTTCCAGTTGCAGAAAATCAAATACCAAAGTTTGAAAAGCAAAATAATATTTCAGTTAATGTGTTTGGTTTTGACGAGCGTGAAAATGTCTATCCCAGATACATCTCAGAAAAAACTACACAGAACACAATAAACTTGCTGTTTTATAAAGGACATTACGTTAGGATAAAAAAACTTTAACGGCTTAGTTGGCAGACAAAATAATAAAGATAAAAATAAGAACTATTTCTGCTACCGTTGTTCACAAGGTTTTTCTAAGGATGAAAAACTGCAAGAGCATGTTAAATACTGTGTTAATGTTCAAAAAATAACAATGCCAGGAGAAAAAGAAAAAGTTTTAAAATTTAAAAATTATAATCATAAATTAAGTATTCCGTTTGTTATTTATGCTGATTTCGAGTGTCTACTTGTCCCTGTGGCAGGCGCAGAAAATGATCCACATAAATCAAGCACCAGAAAAATACAACAACATGTTCCTTGCGGAGCAGCTTATAAAGTAGTTTATTGCGCTAACGATAATTTTTCAAGTCCAATAAAATTGTACAGAGGTAAAAATCCTGCCGAGTGGTTACTACAAAATTTAATAGATGATGTTAATAAAATTTTCAACAGATTATGTAAAACAATTCCAATAAAAATTACACCCAAACAACAACTTGATTTTGATGAGGCAGTTAATTGTCATATCTGCGAGAAACCTATGCCTGGCGATAAAGTGCGCGATCACTGTCATCTAACCGGCCAATATCGTGGAGCAGCACATAATAATTGTAATTTGAAATTGCATGCGCCAGATTTTATTCCTGTCGTTTTACATAATTTTCGTGGTTATGATAGTCATATTATTGTCGAAGCATTTGGCGATGAGGAAATTAAATCTAAACTAAAATTAAACAATATAATAAAATGTATTCCAAACAGTTTTGAAAAATATGTCATTTACGCTAGGCAAATTACGTTTCATAGACAGTCTGCAATTTATGGCAGCACTATTGGTTGTAAAGGTTGTAGCAGTTTTGGTAATCTGAGAAGTTGCTTTGGTGAAGACTACGTCGTTCTAACAAAAAAGGTGTCTTTCCGTACGAGTACCTTGGCGACTGGAGCAGATTTGATGAAACTTCTCTTCCTGACAAAGATAAATTTTGCTCACAGGTAAAAGGCGAAGGTGTATCAGATGACGAGTACAAATATGCACAAGATATTTGAAATAAATTTGGTTGTAAGACACTTGGTGATTATCATGATTTATATTTGAAAACAGATGTGTTATTGTTAGCTAATAGTTTCGAGAGTTTTCGTAAAGTTAGTCATGAAAATTATGGATTAGTCCCGTGTTGGTATTATTCTGCGCCAGGATTGTCGTGGGATGATCTGCTAAAAACATGCAGGATAGAATTGGATCTCTTAACTGATGTTGATATGTTTAATTTTATTGAAAAAGGGATTCGCGGCGGAATTAGCGTTATAACCAAAAAGTATTCCATGGCTAACAATAAGTTCTTAAAAAACCACGATAAAAATTTACCGTCAAATTATATTATTTATTCTGGATTATAATAATTTGTATGGTTATGCAATGTCAGAGCCAATGCGGTGCAGTGGATTTCATTGGATAATTCCAGATCAATTTCTTAAAGAAACTGAGAAAAATCTCCCAGAAAATGTCAGTTATTTTGTTGAAGTTGATCTTGATTATCCTGGTTCTTTATATGATCTACATAACGACTATCCGTTTTGTACAGAGTCAATGATGATTGATTACAGTTTTTTCTCGCCTAAACAACAGGCAATGACAACAGCAAAAAATTCGATCGTTAATAAGCTAGTTCCAAATTTGTTAAATAAAAGAAATTACGTGATACATTACAAAAATTTAGAACAAGCAGTAGATGCTGGACTAATTCTGAGAAAAGTTTATCGCGTGCTAAAGTTTAATCAGTCTCGTTGGATTGCAGATTATATTGATTTAAATACCAAACGTCGTGCTATTGCTAAGACCGACTTTGAGAAAAACGTTTTCAAGCTGATGAACAATTCCGTGTTTGGTAAGACGATGGAAAATATCAGAAAGCGAGTCCATATTGAAATTGTAAATGATGTAAATCGCAGAAATAAATTAGTCAACGATGACGGTTTTGTCAGTATGAAAATATTTAATGAAAATCTTGTTGCAGTACAGCGACGAAAGACAAATTTAAAGTTAAATAAACCGATTTATGTTGGTGCAGGTGTACTTGATATTTCAAAATGGCTAATGTACGACTTTCACTATAATTTTACCAAAAAAGCAGTGGCCAGAGTCGGAGTTGCTATTTACTGATACGGACTCACTTGTTTATAACATAAAATGTGAGGATGTTTATCAAGATATTTATAAATACCGTGACCTATTTGATTTATCAGATTATCCAGCAAGTAGTGGATTTCATGATGATGCAAATAAAAAGTCATCGGCAAGATGAAACATGCATTTATGTTTGTGCCAGTTAAGGAATTTAGTGGACTAAGAAGTAAAATGTATGCTGTAATTTTAGATGACAATAAACTGACAAAAAAAGCAAATTGTATTCCTCGCGGGTACGCAAAAAAGTATATGAAATTTGATGATTTGAAAGCAGCGCCAAACACCTGCACTAATTTCCAATTAAAACGATTTCTCAGAACAAATCATCACAAACTTGAAACAGATACAATTATAAAACGTGGACTAAGTAATTTTGACGACAAACGATATTGTGAGGACCGAATTAATACGTTAGCTATTAGACACTATGCCAGTACCGGAGGTGATATATTCAGTATCATCTTTAATTAATTTTGTCTAAACTTTAGAAATAATGTTCGAAAAGTTAACGTTAGCCGATGGAGTTAGTAGCAAAATTAAAAAAAAATAATTATAATGGCCAGCAATTATCATTTGAATTTAATGATGAAATTTCAGGTATTTGTTTCAGTAAATTTGATAGAATGAAACTCTCGCTTATTAAATCAGATAACAGCAAATATTTTGATTATCTTGAAAAGTTGAGAGATAAGCTTATGTTGAAATACGATAGTCTTCATGATCCGATCAGTCAAGAAAAATATACCAAAATTAACATTGACCTAAACCGGTCAAACGTTTTTGCAAATGGTTGTAAGTATTTTATCAACAGGGTAGCAATGAGAGAGTTATTTGAATGTCATTGAAAAGTAAGCGGAAATATTAAATTTTATTTGTATAAACACGATAATGAATTATTTCTAATAGCTACCGTTGATGCTTTAATAATTGGGGATGAAGTTCTTTAAAAGGAGATAACTCTGTCTGTCTTCCTTGTATTTTGAAGGGAGATAACTCGTGTAGTAAATTACTTGACCGTCGTGATTGTGTGTGTGTGTGTGTGTTTGTGTGTGTGTGTGTGTGTGTGTGTGTGTGTGTGTGTGTGTGTGTGTGTGTGTGTGTGTGTGTGTGTGTGTGTGTGTGTGTGTGTGTGTGTGTATGTATGTATGTGTGTGTGTGTTTGTGTGTGTATGTGTGGATCAGCATTATTTTCAACGGAAAATAATATTTTACGTCTTTTAACTGATAAATTTAATGTACTTTATCTTGCGTTAATTTTAGTAGGTTAAATAGCTGTGCAAATTTCAGGTAAGTTAGCGATTCCAGCTATACAATGTACACTGCGACAGCTGTTCACAAAACATCCGGCAGATCTGTTTTTTATTCAACATATTTCTGAAACGTGTGTAAATTTTAGATCCACAGCCATGGCTCAATGAGGTGTGTGTGTGTGTGTGTCTGTGTGTAGGATTTTTGATGTAGCTTTAACAATTTTTCAATCATATTGCTACATGTCTGCAGTGAATGCAGCTTATACATCATTAGGTAACTTCATAACAATTTCCGAAACGTATACTTGTTAGTAGAGTCCGTAGCGCAAGTATTAGCGTGTTGAATTCACGTACTCGAGGTCTTGTAGATGGGGGCGTTAGGATGCCAGATTTTTTTCCAGAATAGTGGGGTGCTCTGTCCTAAGAAATTTCATGTACACTTCTCACCATGTTGAACAACGTGGTGGGTGCTGTTTTGCACTCATTCTGGGGTTTGATTGGGGGGGGGGGGAGTGAGCATGAAATTTAAAACTAAGACAGCTCTCTGAATTTCTAACATTTCGTTTCGCACATTAGCAATTCGCCGGGGAGTGTGTCTATGAAAATTGGAACCCCTCAAAAATAAAAAGGAGGATGATGTAAGCTCCTTGACCTTGTGACCTCACTGAAGGATACGCCACACAAGGACATTCAGAAAGAATGTCGCCAAAAGAATAATTCTCATGAGATGCCTGTGGGCCATTGGAGAGGCCTGAACAAATGAAGAGTGCCACATAACCGCCATAAAAAAAGCATCAGTGAAAGGACTCTTAGGACCTCATGATAAAAGATTTACTGGCAATGAAGGGACCCCGTGGAATGGTAGACCGACCATCATTGCTGTTGTTTAATTTTTGTTTCAATTCAACATGTAAAATAATTTTATCTAACATTTATTAATATCGTTATCAAAACGTACATCAACCATATTATCAATAAATAACATTGGATCAGTTGTCCATCCTATTATTTGCTCATCGTCTTCGTCAGCAAACAACCATATTGATCCGTACTTGCTCGATAAATGATAACCAACTTTTTTAATACAGTCGCTTATTATATTAGGTTTCATACCAGTATATCTCGAAGCTGATTTAATGAAATTAAATCTTTTAAAAATTCTGTTTGTTCGATCAAATCCAACATTTCTTATTGGATCTTTGTAATAATCCGTATTATATAATATTTTCAATCTCTAATATAATTTTATCTAACATTGATAAATAAATTGATTACAGTAGTAAAGGAATATAAGTGTTTCTAGATCAGAGACCCCCTTACCCCGACAAAACATATTTTGTCAGAAAAAAATTATCATATGAAAGCCATCATCGGAGCTGAAGAAAGTGTCAACATAGAAGGGTTTTGGAGGGGAAAGGAGGGTTTCTGAGCTAAAAACCTTATATTCATTTACTACTTATGTAAAATTTTTAGTATATGCACTTAATCATGGGAATGTACTCCAGGATACTTATAATGTTAACTATGACGAATAATAATGACATTACTCCTTATTTTGTTGAAGTGTATTTCATTTCTTCCTCTATATCTCATTCACATCCTTGTTACTATTTGTTTATCTGCAATGAAAATTAGAAGTAAATGTAAATTTTATTCTAACTTCTGAAATATAGAATGGAAACTACATGCACCTTATTATGTAAACCTCTGATTAATAATGATGATATAATTAATCATATGTTTATGTATATCTTTTTTATATCTACCTCACGGGCATATTATTTGTTAATGTTACGCGTATTATGCAATCTGTGACAGTGGCCTACATAACCTTAATAAAGACTAGTGATTGGCCAACAGGGATAAAAGTATCTCCCTAAGAGAGTTATGATGAATGATAATGTAATTGATTTCATGTTTCTGTCCTGTCAATTAACATTACATAAGTCATCATTATATCTTTGCCTATGACATATAATAGGGCCACCTGCTGTTGCCAAGTAAAGGTGTATGCAAAGCACCTTATCATACAGGTAGTTTATGGAAGCGTGAAGTAACAAGGTAAACCGCGGACAAAATATAATAATTTCCAAATATAATCATTATAAAAGGTTTAGTGTTTTTTTATTGGGTTAACATTAATATGTAGATTTGTTTTGATGTAAGGCAATAAAAATTTTGCATCTATTTGCATATAAGATAGATGATGATGATGATAAATTTGGCAATAATGATGATGATAATACGGTGGTTAATTTCCAGGGACACAGTAACTCAACAGCTACATCTTCATATTTGCTTCATTTTCTTCTGCCTTTCTGTATTACTATCTTATGGCCCCATTAATAACTATTATTTCAAGTATGGCTGGACGGAGTAGTGGATAGATCGGTGGATGGATGGATTTATGAACAGATGGCGTGTGTTTCCAGAGTATCCTTTGTATTAGAAGGCATTTTGATATAATATTATTTGCTATGATATTCACTGTGATAAAAGATGGTTTCAAATACACATAGTTGTAACAAAGGTGACCCTTGCTTTACTATCCAATGATAAAAAATCCTTTAAAACAAATTGCAATTTTCACGATTTAAAGTTTTCTTTTTCCTTTATAAAATACTCGACACCCGGTTTGTAAATATATTAAACTAATTCAAGAAAATGACGAAAAGAACATTCAAGCCATAAGAGTAAGATACCAAAATTATTTTGTTTTCAAATGAGGAAATATAATGTGACATGTGTTCATGAAGTTCACGAAAAGTATTTACTGCAATGAAATTGAGTGGATTTCATCATTGGACAATTTTCAGCGGAAAGCTTACCTAATTAAGATTTCTTTGTTTGGAAATGTAATGTTTAATGGACAAATATATGGGCTATTTTACAGGAAGCACAGATAATTGTATAAGAACATGTAAAATGTACACCGTTTATAAAAAAGAAAATAGGACATCAAACAGTAATGTATGTCTCTGATTAAACTACGTAATGATTTGAGCCCACTTTTCTAGTTGGTACATTTATAATCAAGCTCAGTTTGTATTAGCAGCTGAATCGTACAGATTTGACAATTTCAGAAACAAGGACGTAGCTGTAATACAACGTTTACCATAGCATGGATTAAAACTCCCAGGGTCTTATCTAATATTACGGCAAAAACTAATCCTCCTCCTTAAGAATGCAAATTATTATTATTATTATTATTATTATTATTATTATTATTATTATTGCGAAACATCCAGGACACTCAACTAGGATATACAGTAATTGTTTTTGGAAAGCTAATATGTAAATGATCTTGGCTATCCATTTAATATGAGTGGAGATCAACACAGTACTTGAAGAAGAAGAAGAACGCTGTTGATAATGGACTCTAGATAAAGCCAGATCATTGAAAGTGGGAGAAAGTATCTTGGATGAAAGAAGTTTGTAGATTCCACCCCGATAAAAGATATCAAAGTATCACAGTGGACGCTCTCCTTCTCTCTCTCTCTCTCTCTCTCTCTCTTAACAGACAGAAATGTTCCAGTCTTGTCGATAATTGATGACAGTGCGTCAAACATTATAATCTACAACGTATACGATCACAACTGTCACCTTACCACGATAAAGATATTTTTTAATGTGTACATTTTTCAGAGGGGAAGAAACTAGTTGCAGTTAAGACTAATAAGTGTCGCCAGAACTATCAGCTGATTATTTACAAAATGTGTACATGTTCGTGTAACCCATGTGTGGTTACCGGAGATTATATTTAATAGATGCCACCACTTTTTATAGAAAATAATGGGCTTCGTTTGATCCATGGCTGAACGTAGCCTTCGTAGTTCGCGGCCATTGCTCACCGAGCATGCACAGAATAGGTCCCGTATAGTACACCGTACAAAGGGGCGACATGAGCCACCAAATTGTGGTTCAGCATGGATTTTGATAAATTTTCAATAAAGTATTTTCGTCGGATATTAGTTTCACCAAATATATATTAATGATGATAAATAAATATCCTTTTTACGTAGATTTCTAATCTTAGGACGAGTTAGAATTTTCCAAAAATTGTCCAAGTTCTCTTCAGTATCCAACACTTTTCCAACAGTATTCCAACTATCAAGGGTCATCCAGCTAAATTCCAACAATGCAGTATTTAAGGCCTAGGAACGTTCGAATCAGTAGCCAGCAATCAGTTCGCTTTGACGTCGGGATACAATACAGTTATACAACTTCGTTTGGTTGGTCATTGGTGACTTTTTCTCACCACATATCGACTCTTCTTATTAATTTGTGAGTGGTCATTGAAAGAGTCTCTTTTCTCTTCACATACCACATTTTTACTAATATTAGTTGTTTGTGGTCATTGAATGAGTCTTTTTTCTCTTCACATACCACACTTTTACTAATATTAGTTGTTTGTGGTCATTGAATGAGTCTCTTTTCTCTTCACATACCACACTTTTACTAATATTAATTGTGTGTGGTCATTGAATGAGACTATTTCTCTCCAAATGCCATGATTTTACTATGTTCATTTGTGTAATCATTGGATGAGAATATTTTCTCCTTATATCACGCCTTTTCTTTTCTTTAAATGTACTTGTGATCGTTGAGTGCATATATTTATCTTCAAATGGCACACTTTCTTAGACTGAAACTCTAAATCTGATGAACTTCTGTGCGTTCGTCGGGCGAACATAATTTTCCTCCAGATACCACACCAAACTTGAAGTAGTAGTGGTTTAGGACGCCGTTTGAGGGACACAACTGATTTTTGTGAACAGTCGCATGACAAATTGTCTCCCTTAATCCATTGCTATCCTGGTACAGTTAGCAATATATATGCACCACTTTCAAGTAATAAAGTCGTCTTCTGCCCAAGATTGTCAATTATACGAACAAAGAGAACCTCTTAGTAATATCAACTCACCCACTCCATCCACACATTTATTAAGAAATAATAAACTTAGTAGGACTCAAGTCAAAAAGATACAGAAAGTTGGTGATATTTTTCCCTGCACGTCAGTGACTGCAAACAAGAGTAAAAATCGACAATACAAGAAAATACCCATTCGTCAGACCCGAAGCCAAAGTTCACATCTCCACCATCGTGAAGTATTTACGTGAATCCAAGTGATTGCTGATTATTCGATTTATTGCTGTATAATTATTTTAATTTTGCATCTTGACTATTTTTACTATAAAGAATGGATGACCAATAGAGGGAGTACTGATACATATTACACGCCTTGGTGTACAAGAAAGCATAAAATAATTAATTATCTGATTAAACATTTTAGTACTACAATAGATCCTACAAAATTCACTTGTTTCGCTATCTATCTAGGTTTGTATCTGGCTCTAGCTCTACTGAATTTATCTATATGCGTCTCGGTATCTGTCCGTATGATCAATACATGTACAGATGTACCGATGTTTGCGTGTATGGTAAAGGACACTGCCTACAGGAGCACGAAAAATGGTATTCATGGATTTAAAAATTAAAAGTGGCTTCGTATTATAAATATCTAGAGCTGGTCTTCTTTTCACGTGGTGTTTGGTATAAATGCCAAATTATTCTGTTTGAACAAGTATCTAAGGTATTATTCTCAGTCAAAGACAAGTTGCCTAGGTTTGGAAAATTATCAATTGACATGTTTAACAATTTCTTATACTGAGATACTGTCTGTTCAATCATGTAGGGCTGATATTTGGGGCCTAAGTGAACTGTTTAATATTGAGAGAGTATGTGCGAACTACTGTTAATGTGTATTGATAGTTACAAACTCTACCGCAAGACGTTTTGCTATGGCTGAATTAGGCAGAAACAGTTTTCAATACTTTTGCATGATTAAGATAATGCAATGCTCTTATCCAAAATTTCCAACAGTAGACTTCCTGAAATTGGATTTAAAAATGCAACTATAATTAAGTTCAAGTCAAATACATACTCATTTCTTATCGTTTGGAAGGGCCTGATACAATCAGAATATTGTTTACAAATTCAACTACAATGGTCGCGATCATAAAGTTGTAAAATAGGGCTCATAAAATCAAATGTATACTCATTTCCTATGGTTTTAGAGAGGCTTGGTATAACCAAGGTGTTGGAGATGAAATAATATTTATGTAAATATTGACATAAAAACCTGGAATGCAAAATTAATGAACTGGATATATCAAGAGTTTACAAATTCATTAAATCAAACTTTAGTCGAGAACTAAATCTAGATATCATTGTAAACCTGTTGTATCTTAACTTATTTTGCATGCATAGTGACATTTTCTGAATCTTAATGTCAGTATGGGTAGATACGATTATACCCCACAGCACAGATACGGTTATAATCCATACAACAGATACGATTATAGGCTTACTCCATACCACATATACGGTTATACTCCAAACCACATACACAGCTATATTCCATACCACAGATACGAGCATACTTCATACCACAAAAGAGTATATCTCTTTTGTAAAATTAATATTGGAACGGAATGAAGTTTTTGAACTGCTTCGTAACTATATTTACCTAAATAAGTATTTTTATCAACCCTTCATAGGATAATTTGTATGCAGAAACAAATATACATTGGACTGAATATTTACATTTTTAGTATATGCACTTAAGCATGGAAATGTACTCCAAGATACTTATAATGTAAACTATGACGAATGATAATGACATTACTCACTTTTTTGTTCACGTATATTTCTTCTCTTTCTCTCTATTTATTTCTTTTCTTCCTCTCTACATATTTCATTTCTTTCTCTCTACATCATCCATACCCTTGTACTATTTGTTTATCTGTCATGCAAAGTAGAAAGTAAATGTAAATTGTATTCTGCCCTCTGATACAAAGAAAGGAAACAACAAGAATCTTTAAAAACAAATCGATGAATGATAATGGTATAATTCATCATATGGTTATGTATGTCATTTGTATTTCACTCACGTGCATATTATCTGTGAATGTTATTATGTAATATGTGCCAGAGACCTACATAATCTCAATAAAGACTACTAAATGAACAACGAGGTTAAACTTATCAAAGTAACAGAGTTATGATGAATGATAACGTAATCGAATTCATGGTTACCTCCTGTCAGTCAATCATTCTTACGTCCGCATTATATTTTTCCCTATGACATATAATAGGATCACTTGCTGTTGCCAGTCGTGGGTTATGGCAAAGCACCATATAACGCACATTAGCTTTTGGAAGCATAAAGCAACAAGTCAGACTAAACCACGGAGAAAATATAGTAATTTTCAAATATAATCATGACAAGCGTTTTAGGGGTTTACACTTTTAAGTTCATTGATTTTTATCTAAGGCAATAAATAGTTAGGATCTATTTGTATATTAGAGAAATTATGACGATGATGACGATTTTGGCAATAATGATGACGATAATGCCGTTGCTTAGTTTCCAGGGACACATTAATATCTCATCTACTACATCTTCATATTTCTTTCTTTCTTCTGTCTTTCTGTTTTTCTATCATATGGGTGCATAGTTATTGTTTAAAGTATGGATGGACGGAGTATTGGATATATGAGTGATTAGATGGATTTATGAATGAAGGTTATGTGTTTCCAGAGTAGCATTTGAATTAAAATAACGATAATTCATTTTGATCTATCATTATTTGCTATAATATTAACTATGGCGAATCACGGTTTCAAGTACACGTAGTTGTAACAAAGGTGACCCTTGCTTTACAATTCGATGACAAAATAATCCTTTAACGCAAACTGTACTTCTCACGCTTTGCGGTTTTCTTATTCTGTTATAGACCTCGACCCTGGCTTGTAAATACACTAAGCCAACTGAAGAAAATGACGAAAAGATCATTAAAACAATAGCATCAGATAGAAAATTAAAATAGAACGTGGTCATGAGTTTAGCGGAAAGTATTTATTGGGTTTTGTCAATTTCTAAGTTAAACAAATTTTAGTGGAAAACTTACTTTTATAAGATTGTTTTGTAAAGAAATGTTAAATGAACAAAAATATTAACTATTATACAGGAATCACAGGCAGTTCTCGAAGAATATGTCAAATGCACATCGTCCATTATTACCTAATAAGATCTGAAGCAGTAATGAATGTCCCTGATTAAACTATGCAATGATTTGTGCCCAGTTGTCTAGCAGGTACACTGACGTATCATGATGTACTACATTTTTAACGACGTAATGATACTGACGTTCAATTTGTATTAGCAGGAAAATCATAGAGAGTCCTAGATAATCATACTACAATTATTATTATTATTATTATTATTATTATTATTATTATCACCTTAGATCTATTGTTACTGTTGTTTTACAGACGAATTAATTGTCTTTGCTGACACTGCTTACCAGTTGCAAAATATGTTCAATAGGCGTCATACATATTGTCTAAAGTGGAAATTAAAAGTGAATATTGAAAAAAAAAACAAGAGTGGTTGTATTTCGCAGAGGAGGCTATCTCTAAGTTACGAAAAGTGGTGCTTTGGCCATACAGAGGTAAAGACTGAATCATATCATAAGTATTTAGGATGCATATTTTCTTCAAAAAACTCTTGTTATATGTGCCAGAAATTATAAGTATTTAGGATGCAATATTTTCTTCAAAAGCTCTTGTTATATGTGCCAGAAAACTCTATCCTTGCAGGCGCTGAAGGCTATGCATATATTGAAGCAAAGTCTTTTACAATTTGGCAGATTACCCGTAACTGGACTGCTTCGTCTTTTTGACGCAAATATAGCTCCCATCCTTAACTATGGGGCTGAGTTTTGGGGGTTTTACGATGCTAATGATTTTGAAAAAGCTCATTTGTCATTTTGTATGTATATCCTTGGTACACCTAATCCTACTCCAAATGCATTCGTATATAACAAATTAGGAAGAATTAGTATGCAGTTTATAAGATAACGATCTTTGTTAAATAATCACTATGCTTAGAGTGGGGAACCTGACAATCAGAGGTAACATGGGAAGATATGAAAGTATTTGCTATGTGGAAAAATTGTGTCAGATTTGTAACCTTAACATCGAAAATGAATTCTATTTTATTAATGTTTGTTCGCTATATGGAGAAATACGAAGAAAATACTTACCCACCTTTGTATATAAAAATCTGACTTTAGAATAATTTAGGTCTTTGATACAAAATGACACGAGTAAAATTCTGATGACTAATTTAGCAAACTTTACAATAAAAGCCTTAAAGATTAGAGAAACCGTTTTATCAACGACTCCTGCTACATAAGACTCTAGATCAGTATCACAAAACTTACTCCATGCAGGTTTTAGGGTTCCTCTTAAATTCGTTTGTGAGATTACTGTGAAATATATACTTGTGTCTCACCGAGTTCGAAAAATACTATAATGATTTCTTTCATGCATATCACTTCCAGTAGATATGATGTTCTTTTGTTACTCACTAAAACATCTTATTGTACCGCATGATGTATGGATATGTATTATGGGCCAGTAACCTGTATTACAAATAAACATTATTATTATTATTATTATTTTCCCGACTCTATGGTCATTAACTAAGTAATAGAAAAACCAACAAGCTTGTAAATTTTAACAAATTAGCAAATAATTTAATTCTTTAAATTATAAAATGAAAATTTAAGGGGAACTTATAGTATTGTTATAAGCCAGGGGTATTTGCTTGACCGAGCGGTGTCAAACCTTGGCGCGATTTCGCTAGAAGTCATAAGTTTACCCTAAATTTCCAAAGACTTCCATACAACTTCTGTTGTAAATTAGAAAGCCCAACGTGTCCATTCTATACATAAATTTTACTCTAATCAATGGAAGATCACAGATCTCACAACTTTCCAATTGTCTATCAACAGCACATCTGCATGGTTTCTCTTCATCAACTTTCCGTACCGTCAGCATTTCACGCCCTAACAGGGAACTATTTTTACTACACTACCTTAGGCCAGCTAAATGATGGTTTCGAGCCACATTCGCCTGTAAAATTGCATCACATTTTCCACCATAGCGACATAAACGGTATCTGCCTAGTCCCTTCCTATTTATTCCATTTGTGTAATCTACCAGTCTCCAACCATAGGCACTCCACCTGCAGTCACACAACCAATGTACACCATTAGATTTTAATAGGAACTGTGGAACGACACTCATGCGGCTCTGACCTTAATTCACCAAAAGTAAACCATAGCATCACGGAAACTAACACTTCACTCCGTGACGTATGCTCCAAGTAATTGGCTAATTATTTCGGGCTAAGGAATATTTCCACTGGACCGAGTTCCAATAATCAAACAAGTAATCACAAAAAATCTAAGAATTCCTTAAACGGGGCGCTATAACCAAATGCGCATACTCCAGATTTATTATATTATTATGAATTAAATCCAAAATAATCCTAAAACGATATAAACAAGTCCAAAATATCGAGTGTTCCGAATGAATTCCAGGTCCTCGATTGTGCCCTATGTGCGAACAGTCTTGACGTATCATAATGATATTGTTCAGAACTCCTTTGAATAAATTCTCAATAATCCCAGAGTAATATTTAAGTCCCATGAACACTTTGTAATTCCAATGAGAAATCCGAACAAGCCTTTCCTCTATAATTATATCTAAACACAAAATTCAGCATATCTGCTGACTGATATTAATACAAGAAATATAAAATATGAATTAATTAATTTGTCCACCTTTACGTCCTTATTTGTACCCTTACGGCCCTAAATTGTAATTATTTCCTACTCGATACCTGACTCAAGTCACAATAATCTATGTCGCAAAAGAACCCACCTGACCAAATCATCAAATTATAATTACTCCAAACTGATAAAAAAGGTCTATTATAAATATTAATATTAAAGATCGTTAACACCTATTTATAGCTATAGCTCCTATGCAATCTACAGACACGCACCAAAATTAAAAGACACAATATAGATATACATATCATATTACTAATACTATTATTATTATTATTATTATTATTATTATTATTATTATTATTACAAGAAATCCAGGAGACACAACTAGGATATATAGCAGTTGGTTTTGGAATGATAAATGTAAATGATTTTCATTCATTTAAATGGGTGGAGATTACAGCAGTATATAAAGAGAAAGAATACTATTGATAGTGGACTTTATATAAAGCCAGATCATTGAAAGGTGATGCCAGTATCTTGGCTGAAAGAAGTTTGTGGATATATAGTATAAATTCTTTATAACGTTTTTGACGCGACTTGGATTTTAGAATGTTACGACCAAGAACCGTAATATCCAAATTCGTTTATTTTTCTAAATGTTTATGTGTTTGTCCATGTCGATGAATGTCGATGACGCTGGGCATACGTGTAGTAAACAATTTATACTGGCAATTTAATGCCAGAACTCGTATGTAATGGTAATACAAATTTTCAAAACATAACATACATTATCATGAAGAAAAAAATAATAAATCAGGAAGTTTACCATTTGATGAAAGTACCAATATACATGTGCATGTATCAACAAGTAATCAAGTGTAATCATGCGCATGGGACAGCTCAGTTATTATTCATTATACTGTGACTGGAATCATCTTAATCGTCGCAACGGCAGTTAAAATGGACAAAAAAAAAAAAAAAAAAAAAAAAAAAAAA
>JAECUM010008336.1:0-37176 GCA_016617855.1 Megalonaias nervosa | reverse complement strand
ATCATAGCATTGCTCATCATCTACAGATGGTGCCACTAAATACAACTTATTCCACTTGAGCCACCTCATTATCAGATTAAGCAACAAATGGACCTATTATAATTGCTCTGATAGAATTTGGTAACGCTGCATGAAGCTTGATTGGCTCTTGCTTTTGTGTAGCTGAGAAGTCAGTGACATCCATGTTGTACAAATATAATAAATAATATGAATTTATATTGTGTTTGATGCAGAGCACCCACCCCCACCAGTGGATTAACAACAGTAATAACAAAAAATAAAAAGCATGTGCTTACAGGCAAGTGTGTAAAATGTGGTACAAGCAAATACAGATTTATTTCATTTTGTATGAAGACAGGTGGTGATGCCGCTGCTTCACTGGGAAAATTACCAGGAACTCCATGGGCTAAGTACCCAGGAGAAAAACATCTTCCTGGATATAATTATTGTGGTCCTGGAACCCAACTTGATATCTGACTTGATGAATGAGACCAACCAAGACCTGGAGAGTATCCAATAAATGTGACTGATCAAGCGTGTCATGTTCATGATGTTGCGTGTAAAAATCCGGATTTACAACAACATATTGCAGACGTGAAGTTGATACACACATTAAAATCTGTCCAAAAAACAACTGAGAGAATCATTAGCTAATTGGCTGGTAAGATCCACCATGAAAGTTAAATTAGTGCTAGGGGCTGGTAATTAATCATAGATAACTATTATAATGGAATTGATTTATTATAGCCCAAGAGGGTATTGGAGGGGTGGAGCAGCGATTAGTAAACTTGCTGATGCAGCAGTTGTTGAATGTTTTGTTGCTGCAGATTGGTTAGCATGACAGGCAATATGGCAAATTTATCTACCACCACGAAAAAAATTCAGTATACACATCTTAATGTCAGCACTCATAATGAAGTTCATCAGGCAGACATTTTGTTTTTACCTCATGATACTATTAAAATTGGTGGGCATCAATCACGCACACACAGATACGCGTTAACTGTCATTCACATTGCAAGTAGATGTAAAGAAGCAGAACCACTATCAACAAAAACAGCAACTGAAGTTGCATCTGCGTTTGAACAAATTTATCAAGGAGGATCTGGACTACAAGGTGGTCTACGATGGCCACAGCTACTACAGGTTGATCATGGCATAGAATTTGTTGGTGCAGTATCATCTCTGATGAAAAACATACGTCAAAATCAGACGAGGACACACTGCAATTCATTGCAATCAGGCATCATTGAGCGATTTAATCGAACACTTGCTGAGCAATTATTTGGATATCAGTATGTGCAGGAAATATCTCTGAATAAAGTTCAGAAAGACAAGATTTCGTGAATGGGTTGCAGGACTACCAATTGTGATAGCTGTGTTAAGTAATGAAATTACTCATGGCAGCTTCTATGAAACCTATCAGTGCGATCACAAAAAGCATATACCAGTACAACGACGTGAATCTTTCTCGAAACAACCAGTACTAGGTAATGTGACTGTAAGTTATTTATATGAACCTGGTGAACTTGAAGGGGGTAAAACAAAAGAGCAACTGATCCTACTGATCATAAAATTTCCAGTGTGGTAAGATCCACGGGTAGACCTGCAATTTACATATTAGATTCAACCGCTCCTCAGTGTGGACTTGTACGTGAACAATTACAAGTAATTCCTGAGGATACACAATTACCACCGCCTTCGCTTCTGTGAAAGCAGGACACCAGCACCCCTACATTGACTACACTCAAGACAGGTCAACGTCACATTTTAGCGTGTGTGACCAAGATTACTATTAATTCTATCCACTGTGAATTGTCTTGGACTATTATTCGAATACTGCCATAACATTACTGTATTACAGCTCACACAATTATTATTCTGTCATTGTTTCAGTGTCATGATAAATTCAATATCAAGATCAAAGTCATGCTTATTTTGTTGTCAGATCACTGATAACCAGCCAATTTTTTTTTTTTACTATATTATCGCAATTGCAGTCAGTGGTTTCCTGAGTCATTGTGCAGTCTATAATAACCCTTCGTAGTTGAGACTTTCTTCTAACTCTCGACACTGCTAGATAAACTAAATTTGACCATTCGATCCAGTCATCGACAATCCAGATATTTATATCAGAAATAGTTAATCCCTGTGATGAATGAATTGTTACAGCGTATCCTAGAGTCCATGGAGACTTATCCATCATTAACGCACTCTCAACAGCACTCACAGGAACAACAACAATATCATTAAGAACGAGTTTTTGTTTCCTCCTTGACTCAGTCAAGAGCCCTGGAATCTCAACTTCAACATTTTGTTTGCGTGTGTCTGCTGGGCAATAACACAATGGCAGAGGTAAATCTGAAAACTTTTATTTGTGTAACAAAAATAATTGCCATTGAAGTGTGTCACAAAATATCTTCCGACTTGCAAATACCAAATCAGCAGGTCTCCATGAATTCCAAAAATCATTCATCATAGTCTCTGGAATTACTTCACGAATATGTCACATTGAATCTTATTTGGCTGCAGTCTGATCAATCTTTTAAACTCTTTTAACGATTTATCAATCATTCTATGATCATCAGTTATTTCTTCGTAATAATCTACACATTTTTTTAGCCATTCATGTGGAGATGGCCCAACAAAAGGTGGTGGTTGACCATGATCACCACACATGATAACAGCAGTATTTTTTGTCAATAACCAATCAAGAAATATTTTTAATACTTCCAACGATACCGTACAAATTTTATCACAAAAAATATTAGGAATATGTCTCTCACCCATTCGTTGTGAAGTACATTCATCTCCTTTCCATCGAAAAAACTATGACACTTACACAAAAAATCTCCATTCCCCCCATGATGCATCATTGTATTTATTAAACAGTTTTTAATGATCCTACATATTTTTTATCGATATGAAATGAATCTGTAGCCACTCTAACAGCTGTGTTAGGAAATCTATTTATCATCAATAATAAATTTATCGAAACATACATGAGCATTGAAGATCTTAAATAAGTAAACTGTGGTGAGTCACCATCAGTGTAACTCACAATTGTACCTAATTTATTTCCATCTGATAAATTAACATTATTCTGATTTATAAATGGCTTCTTTCTGTTGTATCAGCAATTATAAAATTGAGTTCAGCTTTGTCGATAATTAATCTACAACTGTGTCGTTTATGGTTCTATGATCCTCCTTGTGTAAATTTACCAATTATTTTCCTCCCAAGATCCTTTGCAGGTTTATTCTCAAAGTCAGTTGTATCAGGATTTTTATCATGGAAATATTTCTTTTGCTGTGGTAACCAAACTTGTTTTTGCGGATTATATAATATAATTGCTTCACTTACAGTTAATGATATCAGAATTTCCACATCAATCATATATCGCACTAAAACTATTGGAACCCAATTTTGTTCTGAAAAATGTCTTCCAAACCAAACATAAACGATTGGATGGAGATTCCGTGCGAACTCGAATGACTCAATGCATGCAAATCCAGTTAAGTCAAAATCTGGTATGGGTCCATTTATCGCAACTCTGGTCATCTTGTGTTGGATGTCCAAATCTTTTGAAATACTCGGAACATTCTCCATATACAAGAAAACTTCGAGGATAACATACAACCATATCAACCGAGATAACATCTTTATAATTGTATTTAGTATTCCATAATCTGCCATGCCAATGTTTGATACAACTGCATTGGACATCTTCAATGAAATTCCAATTGTGTTGGTTTCCATGAATTTTCCTTCTGAGCAGCATGTGCAGCAACTGACGGAACAGTAAAACAATTACTGAGTAATCTTTCGATAACATCAATATCGTTCATGTATTTCAACGCAAGAATTTTCATTTTGTTGTGGAGAGATTCTGTACAATAAATATCTCCATTAGGCAGTACAAACTGATCATAGTTCACAGATTCTGAACTCTGAAACAACCACATGGATACAGGGTCACTCTTTCTGATATTTCTGATAAAATCAAACATATCACCATTATAGAATTTAACAGTTCGATTTTGTGGAAATATTATGTCTGAAATCCATGCATGTGCATTATGATCAATAATCTCTATCAAAGCTCCATTTTTTTTATATTTCGATTCGTATACAATCTCTCTGGTTAATGTCTTCACTCTTATCGGAAATCTTAATTTTTTTTCCAGTTCAGCAACATCTCTGATGGACGCTCTGGTATCTTTAACTGTTTCTGCCCACTCATTTATTTTTTACGTCTTAGATCCTTTAAACCGTTTCCTCGCTTCGCATTTGTGAAATGTTCTGTAACTTGCTCAGCAACACAATTTAAGCGAGAAATTTTCATTGGTAGAAGTTTATCCACGTTAGGTTTATCATTCAGTAGATATATTACATAAACAACTGCTGTCACAGGATATGCTCATTCATAATAAGGTCTATCAATTCCAGTCATTATTCCTGGTTTTGAAGTTTTATTTAATGTGACAATATTTTCAGTGTGGTGTAATTGAACAGGATCACATTAGTCATGGATAATCCAGATATCATCTACCGCTACGATAAATTTTATTCTAAAAATATATTTTCATGCAATGTCAAGATAATTAATAATTGTCACTGCTTGCTTGTCATTCATTGTAGCATCGACAACTCCTTTGGTGTTGCATATAATTCTGAATGTTGACCACACATGAGCTGCACCATCTTGACTGATACGATTGATTAGAGTCTTGTTTGTTAAATCAACCAAAGCTCGCCTCGGTAATTGACGTGTTATTCTTTTAATTATATATATATATATATATATATATATATATAATGATTCAAGCAAACAAAAAATGCAAGTGTGTTATAATTGGTTCTTCAGTTCCTTGTAACAAGGCTTGCATATATGCATTCTGTGGACATCACATGCAGAGTGTTCGTCGAGGGAGTCTAGGACCAAAACTGTGCTTAAAGTGTAGTGTTGGGGTTAGAGGAGAAATGCAGCTGTGTGTAAAATGCGGTGGTAAAAAATACAGAGAGCTGAAACGATATTATGATAAAAAAAATAAAGCCGATGGCATTGAATCTCCTATGAAAAAAGGCCAAAGACTATCTCACCAGATTTTCACCACAACAATAAAATAATAAGTTAGACCAAGAATATTATTACATAAATGGATCAAAATGAATTTGTGAAGCATCCCATCATTAAAAATTATGAGGCATCTTGAGATGGTGTAAACAAGAACTGTCGATTAAAAAAACCAGTCAGTACTGTTGATAATACTAGTTATCTCAGATTTAATGCTGTAAAAGAAAGATATTGATCTCATAAATTTATATTTTAGTTTTTTCATAGACTAATTAAAGACGGACTTGTGATCGATCATATTAATGGCAGGAAACTTGATAATTCTTTGGGTAATTTGCGACCTATTACAGAGAGTCACAATCGCAGATTTGGTGGTGCTGGTAAGTATGATAAACAAGCAAGGGTTGTTAAATTCGTGAACATGGAAACTGGTGAAGATATATTTCAGTCAATGAATGCAGCTGGCAAATATTTTGATATTTGCATGCCTTCGGTTCAACATGTCGCAAATAAAATATATAAATCGGCGTATTCAAAGAAATAGAAACAAAAATTAATATTTCAGTATCTCCCTATTGTGTTAGGTGCAGACACTGACACAAACCCGAATTTACTTTAACTCAATTTTGAATTTTGTTTTAGTTGTATGCAAAAACACTCTGGATTAAGGGAGATAACTTCGTCAAGCAAAGCTCTCTCTGGTAGAGCAATTAAGCAGTTGCCCTGTTTGTTACTGTGTAATATTATATGACTGCCGCAATTATTTTTTTGTGTCATTGTAACTGTTATATTCAGCAGCTTAACTGTCTGTGTGGCAGAAATAGCTGTCAGTGGAGCAGCGTGATTTGTAACAGTGCAAATTTGTAAAGGGATATTTACACCTTTCGACTTCATGCCTGATAAATTTAGAAAAACAGTAAGTCTCGCACCGCTTGCGTGTGCAGTACAGGTAAGTTATTTTTCGATGTTTCAGATAAGATAGCTGTTCAGACCTACATGTACTTTAACGCCCGAATGACATCCGGCAGAAATGTATGTGCAAATATTAAATGCAGATATTTTATATAGTGTGTTTGGAAATTGAAATAAATCGACACTGCAGTTTACAATAATTGTGATTTATTCAGTATACTGATTGCATGTAGATTGTCTGTTTATCCAGTGTAGGTAACTTCATAATAATTTCTGAAACATATATCTGCAAGGAATGGTCCATGGCACAGTGATAGAGTAGCAGATTCTGTCACAGAATAAGGCAAGAAATAACTTGGTTTTGCCTTAGATCTATTTTTGACCTTTATTCGTGGTGCATGAGTACAACGTTACTTGGGGTGAATCATTGTTTCTCCAGGTGAGCAACTGTACTAGCATGTATCTCGTCGGAAACTACATGCGACGAGAGTCACGAAAGGCATGGTATACATGAGTATTTCACCCTGATTATTATTCACTCTCCCATGGATTTAAGGTTGATACCATTTCAAACTGAGGCACCGGTCATTTGGATTTTGTCAAGGAGTGAACGTTCTCCATTATGTTCTCTGGCCATAGGGGTAAGTGTTAAATTTATATTTTATTTGATAAGTGAAGCCTATTCTCGTTTTAATGTCATATCGGGTAATGAAGCCTTTACTACTTCAGATTGGAAACGTTGTGAACTTTGGATTACAAGTTGCTGTTACAGTTTAATTTATTAGCATATATCTAAAAATTAATTCAGAACCCATTATTATGACCAGTTTAGTTTTATTGTAGCTGTTTAGGGTTGAGTGTAGCTGTCCATAGAGTGGCGTGCTGTCTGTACATATGTTTATACCTGTCCATAGGGCTGTGTAGGGTTGACGGTAGCTGTGTAGGGCTGAGCTGACTGTAGCTGTTTTGTGCTGTGTGCTGTCCATACGTGTGTGTATACGTAAGACTATACATGTGGTGGAACTACGAATGTAGGCGTAGCCAATACCAGGGTGCTGGGTGCTGTCTGTACGTATGTGTATACGTATATCTGTACATGTGGTGGATCCATGAAGGGTGTGAGCGGCCAATAAAAGTGTGGGCCAACCCAAGGATTCAGTGAAACTGTGTGGTTTATCAGTTTATGAATCATACGACTGTTCAAGTGTTAAGAGTGATATGTTTGTTCCAATTGATGTTTCAATTAAGTACACCATCAATCATTTTATATCACTTGAGATTATTAAGACTCTTATTTGTACTCCAGGAGATTATGTGAATCTCGCTTACATAGCTTAATATAGGAGATTATGTGAATCTCGCTTACATAGCATGATATAGGAGATTATGTGAATCTCGTCTACAGTGTATATTTTTCGAAGCATATTTGAATTCTTTGAGTTTATTTGAATCTTAATGGTATTACATATGTGAGATTATGTGGATTTCGCTTGTGTTGCATAATATTAGTGGAAACATATTTGCAGTCGATGAGGTTATTTGAACCTCACTTTTCACGTAAGATTATATGGATCATATTTTTATTTTTCAATTTGGGAATGTGTGTAGAGTGATTGGATCAATTGTATGATAGGAGCGGGAGAGAATCATTGCATTTGTAATATATACATATATATATATTCTTAGTAATTCACTCTATAAATTTCCATTGTCCATCACATTGTGTTTGTGTTGTTCATTTAGTCCAAAAACCCACTCGGTTTCAATTCTGTTACAATGGTGTCAGATGTGAGGTATTTTTTTTTGGATTAAGTGAATCATCATCATTTTGTTTGTGAAAGTCTACACTTATTGTTTACGTATTAAGAGTGTGACTTCCTTGCCAAAATAATCTTCAAGTTGGTGTTTGTTTGATTGGCTTCTCTAGGTCCGTGGGTCCATTATAAATACATATTTATTTTGTTTTTGGTTGCCTTCATCAGGAAGATAAGGTTAGTCAGTTCTGTAAAATTAAATTTGTTATATCAGTCATGTCATCTCTTAAAGACTTGGTTGCTGTAGGCAAAGAACTCGGGTATGAGGGGGAAAGTTTAAGGAAATTTATTTAGGAAGAACAAGCCCGGGAGAGGGATGAAAGGGTAAAGGCGAGGGAATTAGAAAGGAAAGAACAAGCCCGGGAGAGGGATGAAAGGGCAAAGGAAAGGGAATTAGAAAGGGAAAGATTGGAAAGGGAACACCAACTGGAAAAGGAGAAAAGGGAATTAGAAAGGGAAAGTTTAGAAAGGGTACAACAACTTGAAAAGGAGAAAAGGGAATCAGAAAGGGAAGCAGAGGAAAGGCATTCCAATCCCGTTACTGACACATTGTCGACGGCAAAAATTTCACAATTTTTCATTAATAGTGGGGGCTCCAGTCCCAAAAGGATTTCATGTACACCTCCTCACCATGTCGAACAACATGGTGAGTGCTGTTTTACATTCTCCCCAGGGTTTGATATGGGGTGTGTGCATGAAATTGAAAAGCCTAGACAGCCCTCTGAATTTCTAAAATTTCATTTTGAACATTTAGGAATTGGAGGAGGGGGTGTCTGTGCACGAGTCTGAAAACTGGATCCTCAAAAAATAAACAGTAGGGTGATGTAGCTCTCAATCTCACTGAAGGGTACCCTGCACAAGGACATTCAGAAAGAATGTCAGCCAAAAAGAAAAAAGCCTCATGGGGTGTCCATTGCCATAAGAAAGGCCTCATAAAAGGACCCTATGGAAAGGCAAATACTGGCAAATGAAGGGACCCCGTGGAATGTTAACCACTCATCATTGCTTCTGTTTATTTTTTGTTTTTTATTCTGTTTCAGATTTATTTTATTTTTATTTTTATGTTTTATTCTGATTCAGATTTATTTTTATTCAGATTTAGATTTATTTTTATTCTTTTATATTTTTATACTGATTTAGATTCAGAAATATTTTTATTTTAAGAAATATTTATTATATAATGAATTCCAAAATTATTAATGCAATTATTTCTGAGATTAAAAAATTAAATGATGATGAGATAGAATTATCTGAACAATTGGATCCTGAAAAAGTCACAAATGATTTTGAAGCACTACAGGAATGGAAATATGATGGGAGATTTACACTAGCAGCAGAGTATAGATTCATTAAATTACTTCAGCAGGCCGTGAAACATTCTCTACTTTATGTAGTTGATAATGAGGATATTCGAAAATTCATTTCACTTGCAAACATGATTGAAAAAGTTAGATCAGAGTTATCATGTGAATACGAAACAAGAAAGATTGTTAAGTTCACATGTGGCGACAGCTGAGAAAATTTATGTACAGACTGTACAGTCACTGACAAGGTCAGTGATGAAGTCACTGACAAAGTCACTGATGAAAATTAAGAGAGATTATGAAAGTGAATATTGTATTTATTTTTATTCTGATTCAGATTATAATATTTATTCAGATTCAGATCATAATATTTATTCTGATTCAGAAATATTCAGATCATAATATTTATTCTGATTCAGAATCAGATTCAGGTTATAATATTTATTCTGATTCAGATTATAATATTCTGATTCAGATTATAATATTTACTTTTATTCTGATTCAGACTCAGATTATAATTATTTTTTTTATTCTGACACAAAATCAGATTTATTTTTTTTATTCCAACAAAAAGTAGCAACGAATGCACATACAAACTTATCACCAAAACTTCATTTTTTTAAATCAAGTAAGTGGCCAGTTTGGTCAGTAAGTCTAAAATGTATCTGTGACAACAGCGGATTCTGACATCGCAGATAAACTGGATTAACAGGTACTGACACAATTAAAAATCCAGGAGGTACTTCAGGGGTAAATGAATATAGGATATATCCTTGCTGTGCCTGTCTGGATCTTTCTAGATCTACTTTATAACTTCCATCGATTACATCACACACCAGATTGACTAGGATTGTTGATGTGATCGCAGCAATACCAGGTGATATATGATGACCAACACTGTATGGATCATTGTTATATCTGAGAATAATTGCTGGAAGGGATATTTTTCTCCATGCATCTACGATCTTGGGGAAAATATTCATTGATGATGTCATTAACTGATTTGTTCAGTTCATCGTCATTAAATTTTGATATATCAGCCTTGGCTATTTTATAATGTGTAGCAAATAATTTTTTTATGGTCATTTTGGGAGGGGGGTTATTCCACAGGAAACTGCATCAATACCAATAAGTTCATCACAATCAACAATAACTGTTTCAGTGATAAGTTTATTGATATATTTGAGGTCAGATGCAACTTAGTTTAGATGTTGTATCGTTGCGATGATCTGTTGTTTTGTATCATCATTGTAATATTGTGCAACACTAGCAAATAAATTTTGTAGTTTATTGCTTGCTTGTTCATTTTCAGTTTTAATGACGTCAGAAAATGATTTAATGAATTCTTCATTGATATTCGGATTTCTATTATTGGCATAAATATATTATGTTCTCCACATTTTATGAAGTTTTGTTCGATCAGATGCAATTAAATAATGTTTCTCGCCAGATGTACCACATGTTTCCATGGTCATCCATGGATAAGTTTTTTGATATTCTGGAAGTGCGTTGTTGTAAAATATTCTTTTATCTGTGGTGAAATAAACTCGTTTAGGTTCTGGTAGACCTTCATATGTCAGTGGAACTTCTGGCCATTCTAATACGGATCTGATCGATGATTGATATATATCTATGGCATAGTCAGGTGTTGATATTTCTATCTCAGCTGATAATGTTGGTTCATGAACCATAATAGCGATTTTGGATTCTTTTGCTGTGATAGATTTAATCCCATGTTGGAATTCACTATTGATCTGTTCTATCTGATAACTGCCCATAGGAATACCAACAACTTACCAATCGGGAGTTCCATCAGATTTATTTTTTATAAGAAAACACTAATAAGATATTTGCAGGCAACCCACTGAATGACTTTGATCTAATATTTGGCCAGCTGTAATATACTCAATTGTGCTAATGCTATTTCTTTGGCTGGAATTACCATTGGAAAAATAACGTCAAATTCAGGCTTGGTTGAGCTCGCTGATATCGTGGTTTTTGGCGGTGTTGTATTAGCAATGACTTTTCTAGTAATGCTTGTGACGTAGTCATTGTTGATGATATTATTATTTACTTCCTGATTTAAATTAAGGTGACTCTGTCCTTGTCTCTGACAAGGGGTTTTGGTTTACATTTGCTTCATGGTAAACCTTAATCATTTCTGCAAATTCCTGATCTGTTATTATTCCATCATCGAGCCCTGATGATATCAGCGATGATAATTTGGCATGTGCATGCATTGCGCTGATAGCAACATTGTATATTTGTGTAATTTATCAGCCGCACTCGTATATATTTTTTTTGTGCAATTATATTAAGAATACCAGCAACACCAGCTACAGTTGCATCACCAATTCCTGTTACTGGCACTATTATGTATGACGCTGATAATGATCCGATTATAGTTGCTGTTCCAGTGACTACGGCAAATGCAGAGTATACAATTATGTCAGTAACAATGATACATCTGTGGTATTTTGTTTAGTTTTACTGTATAATCATCAATGATATTTTTCATTTGGGTCTGCAACAAACACACTTGTTCGTGTCTGAAACGTGCTGTAACAAAATCAATCGACTGGTTCATTATATAATTTAAGTAGGTGGTAGTTTAGCGTCTATTTCAAGACACCAATAGTAAATCAAGCCGAGGCTCCTTCCTTCGGGTGTCACCGAAAATATTACCTCATCACCTTGATCCACTACTGCTAACATAACAAATGTAGCATTGAGTGAAGAATGCTGTGAAACTGAGGTAAGTATTGTAAATGTTGTAGTGCTGAGTATTGTGAACCTGTATATGCCGGTAACCTCAGCGCAATGTCTGATGGAATCACTGGCTGGTGACCATAATGCTGATCCAGACGCTGTTGTATATACTGCACTGTTGGTAATCATTTTGATTTCAGAGAGTTTAATGTTGATGACCACTGGACTTCCAAAAATTTCATTAATGGTTTTATCTGTGTTTCTGCAAAAGTTTGTAAATGCTTGTATGTGAGTAGTATAATCAGATGTAAATGTGGCCAATTAATCATTGATTGTCTTCAGTGATGTCATTATCGGAATTTTGCTATCATCGACATATTTTTTTGTTGCAGCATTATCATTTGATTCTGGTTCTTTAAGACCAGTAATTTTATTATTGGACATGTTCAGAGAACCAGTCATTGTTTCACCAGCAGATAACAAACGATCATCGATCTCAGTTCTGGTCATGGCATTGTTGCTGTCTTTGTATCTTTTTGTTGCCACATCATCATCTGATTTTGGTTCTCTCACATTGATAATTGTATTTCTGCTCATGTTGAGATCGCCATACATAATATTTCCAATTCTTCTGATACGTCCAGTAATTTCTCCCATGAGTGTTAAGATTGATTTGTCCGAGTCATTAATTTTACCGTTCTTAGTAAATACCGTTAAGTTATTTTCGGTTGCATCTGGAACTCGCAGAATAATATCTAGTTGCATCTGTAACTCTCATCTGGAACTCGCAGAATAATATCTGTCAACGGGATATTGCTCGTTTTTAATCATCCTTGTTGATCCTGAAAAGCAACAACTTCATTTTGGTCCACATCTACGAGACGTAAAAGATCAGATATCTCATCCTTTGATATGATCAAGTGTTGCGTATTTGGATAATTCACCTTGAGGTTTGAGACTCAGAGAAGATCTTCCGAAAATATCTACCATTGTATATTCACTAAGACCCATTTATAACAACGGTGGATGGCTATATCGTCTGGTGGTATACTCGTGCACGACTTTATGAGGCAGCATCATTGACGATGACACAGCATCAAGTACAGCAATACTTCATGGCCACATATTGGCAGATCAGTTATTGTCTGTGTTGGTAATGTTGAATACCATTCGGGAGTGTTTTGAAGTGGAGTGCCTTGCACTCTGCTGACATATTTTAAAAATACCTTCAATGGTGCCAGTCCATATGAATCAAAATAAATAATTCCATGTGGATCAATCGCGTATGCAACCCAGTGAGTACCTGGACCAGAACTTCCATCAAGATTGATGATACCGGTCTTAACACGATTTGGTTGTTTTGATAATTGATCACGCATAAAAACACCTCTGAAGTTTTTTATATTTAATCATGCAGCAGCATCAAGTAAATCAAAATTGGACATGTGAAGTATCAATGATGTTTCACAGGCAGTCTTCGATCTTTCCCCTTGGATTGACCGTACCATGAACGATGAGTTCCTGGCAGTCTTAGACCTTTCCCCTTTGTTTTATGTTAGATTTCCATGGCTCGTTGCTTCAACGCTGGCATCATTTGTGTTGCTTGTTAAAAAGCTTGTTGCCTCAACGTTGGTTTCATTTGTTGTTGAGTGGTTTGTTGCCTCAACGCAGGTATCATTTGTATTGCTTGTTGATGGCATTATTTGTTTCATGACTTCACCAATGTTTCCACCGTGGCTGATTTTACCACCTGTTGCTTTTTTTAATGCCATCCCAGTGGCAGTTCCAACAGCACCAAGTGCAGCTGCTTACCAACAGCTGGAGCTGCAGCAGCTATCAATGCTGGTATAGCTGAGAGAAGTGGAAATACATCACCCGTCTTAACTGCATCTTTAATGGCACCGGCAGAAAGATCAAGTCGTACACCAGTCTTTGATCATTTGGCGTCATTGAAGTGCTTGAGTAGATGTTCTGTCAGTGATAGTTTATCTGGACCGCCTGCGATCTGTTCTGATTTCAGTAATATTTTCATTCCTGAATTCTTTTTTGATGCCAATTGTAGCTTTTTAATCTGGCGTGGAGTCAGAGTAACACTAACATGATGATATGACATTATAATATCATAGATGATTTAATTATATATTTTTGACTGGGGCATCAATGACTCTCATTCGTCCACAACACCTTCAAGCAACATTGTTTTATCTGAGAGTTTAACAGCGATTCTCTATAATTAGCAACAGCTGCTCATCTTGCCACATGAGCTCAAAAGTTTATATCAACAACTGATTGTTTGAACAAATCCAAGTGTTCCAATGAGAAATAATAGATCGGATACAGTGTTGTAAATTCCTGCTGAGATATTTGCAAACCAGTATCAACAGTTTGATCACGCCCCATGAATGTCATCAAATGATGATATACACATGCAGCTTGATTGTTATCAAAATTCAGTAATATATCCTCAGCTGGTTCTTGATGTCCATTTATTCTCAAAGAAACATCGGTAACACCAAGTTTGTCAAATATCATTACACTACGTAACTGTGAGTTTACTCGTGCAGCATCTTGGAAAGCAATAAATATATGTCGCGGTGCAGAGACACCTTGCTGTGATGCTATCTGCCATGTGAATAAACCATTAATGTTACCTTGAACACTATCTGTGGCCATCGTCAACCATGATAAGGTTGATTTACCACCGCTGTCCATAAAAGAAAGTAACTGTTGCTCTTCGGTTAGTGATGGAGTCATTGTTGGCATGCACAAAGAAAGTTTTGTCAGTATTACTTTTCCATGAAGTGCTGCGGTTGCAGCTGCGTCAACTCCTTCAGTGTGCCATATTGCATCATCATCGGTAGGTTTTCTCACAAGGACGTTTGTATATTTTGAACTGAAGATGACCTTTCTGACATTTCTGCAAAATCCAAATATATGCAATAGTGGAATCACACATGAAAATTCTTCTTTGTCCAACATTAATTGACGTGTTGCGAATCCCAAGTTGAAATTTTCATTCATTGATACAGCTGTGTCCCCAGCTACATTTAGTGTTACTTTTCTGTTTTCTGGATGATCAGTTGTGTCCTTTGCAAACATCTTTGATGGACCAGCTGATCTTGAGTAATAATCACTGTATCTTGCAAGGCCAAGTATCGTTGTGGCAACGTTGACGTCATTCTGAATTAATTCCATATTTCTTCCGTCAGTCACATATGTGGCACTGCTAAATACCGCCATGACGACATTATTAACAAAATCAACTCTATCACCAATTCCATATGCTGTATTATCTGTTTTTAAAAGCCTACCTTCCATCTCAATAAATGCCTCAGTGGGTAAGAAATATTTACTTGTATCCTGAACCTGTAATTTGATTCTTCCATGTTCGTCAGGTACACATGCGTCATAAGAATAATAACTGATAATCACATACCAATTCATCTTTGAGAACTGGTGCATCCATGCCGGATCAGATAAACGTTTGAACATCTTTATTGTATTTGTTATTGTCTAACACAAAGATCACTTCCTGCAATCAGACTAGCAGCTATATATTTTTCTTTTTATGATAGGGGTACACCAGCCAACTATGCTAATTTTTTATTTGCAGCTTGATTTATTATTTTAGTAACATTTGCAGGCATAACTTCTGTGCTGGGTAATTTTACTGGCTGAGGTCGGACTACCTGTGGTCTACGTATTAATCATGCTAGTCTATCCTTGATTGCAGAGAATTCTTTACTGGCAACTTCACGAACAACACCAATACCTTTATCACGAACAACGTCAGTAGCTTTCATTCCCAATTGGCAATTGGTATCGCTTTTGGGGCTATCCTTCTAAATAGACCCTGAACAAAATTGCCGAGTCCATCTCCATAGTATGCTTTATATGTAGGTAATCGCGAATTTATCACCCTGACCATGATCGGTCCATGGTGAGCATCATGTGTGATCATCTTACTTTCTTGTCACTGATCTAATTGTATACCATTAATCAATCACTGCTGTAATCATTGGCGATTTCATCTATGAGGGACCGATAAACATTAATATCCATGATACTGCCTGTAAATAATCTCTGACCAATAACAGCTGCTTCATTAATGATTTCTAGGGAATAATTACCAGCTCATTTTCCGCAATCAAAATTTCTAGTCTGTCCACATCAGCAAGGACATTATTGGGAGATGGAGTAATAAGCCACTTCCTTGAGTGACCCAATCTCTCAGACTGCTTTCAGTGGTTTCTTTCTTACTTGGTGAATGTGATTCACTCCTTCATCTAATTTCTTCATATTCCAAATCTTCTTTTTCTTTTTGTTTCCTTGATTGTTCGACCTTCTTAAGAGTAGACTTCATTCCTTTTTCTTTTTGTTTTTTTTTTCTTGTCTTACATATTTGATATGTTCATATACTGCTTGGTTAAAAATTTCAAAATTATTAGTAACTTCCGCAGTTCTGATTTGCGGAGTATCAGTAGCAATGTGATATACATCCTTAATCCATATCGACAGATCTCATAGTTTTAATATATTTGGGTTTTAGATAATTATCTCTATTATCCAAACGTGGCAGTATCAAATAATTGGGTTCGATCCCTGATAGTGGCAATACCTTCAGGTATGAATTTATCAATGATGCTAGATCTAACTCTTGGCAGAGGTTTTGGTTGATCTTCAGGTGGTGGTTGAGGAGGTTGCCCAGGTGGTGGTTGAGTTGCTCGAAGATGGCCAGCAATATCAACAGGCAATGTTTCAAGAGCTTTTTGTGTTGCCTCAGTTGCTGTAACAATTTTCATTATTGGTTCAACAATTGGTTTAAATAACTGTTCTGCATCTTCTGTAAATTCCACCTGAGACTCCTGATGAGCTTGTAGTTGTTGCTTGACAGAATCACGGACAGGGAGATATTTGTTAATTGCCTCCAGTCGCTGTTAAGCTAGTTTAGCTGTGTGAGATTCCATTATTGATATAATGATGATTTAATTTGCCACACACACAGAGCAGCAGGGTGGGTGATGACAGAGTGAGTGTCCTACGGGTAAACAAACATGCCGTAAAAAAACGAAAACACAATCATCAAATTAAAATAAAGTAACAAATGAGCTAATCCAATTAGAGAAGTCTTGGTGAGTTGGAAGCTTCAGTTTGATGTTATTGATCTTGTATTTTCATTTTTGTAGGAAGCTTTATTTTTCAAAACTAACCCTCCTAAAAAAGTTGTAGGATTCACCCTGCTTGCTGCTCTGCTCATAAGATTAGGGCAATCTCTGCAAGTCCTGTGTTCAAATGTAATGTTTCAATCTGAGATACAGCAGAAGCTGTTGGCATGCAGAGTCAGCATTCTGGAGGTTTTATCTCAGAAATTTGGCTTTGCAGAGGCAAACCTTGAATCTGGTAGGTTTGGTGGTGGCAGCCCAGATGACCACCAGACCCAATTAAAACAATCAGGACAGCCTATCAGCTTTGCTGGATTAGTCAGGGAAGTTTTATAGGTTAGAAGATTTCAGTAATTATCTTCTTAACAATATATAGGGATCACAGATCAAGTGACCCTAGACTGTGTGCTTACATAATTAGGAGAATGGTTATCATTAGCATGGGGAATCCAGCAATCATTCCCTAGGTAGAGGTCGGATGCTCAGCATTCCATCCTCCTATTACATATTCTCCAAACATTAAAGTGATATTTTGAAGAAGGCACATTTTTAAGTAAATTGTGTTTCTTGAAGAATACATTACTCCCATGCGAGCATCCTCATTAGTATATCACTCAGCACAAAAACTAGCAACACCTGGCAGTTGCAAGGGAAAGAAATGTCTACATAAGATTGACAGGAGATGATTTTAATAGGACTGGATTCACGAGGTAGCAGGCTTACATCCCAACATTAATATGACTGGGTAAGTATTCTCAGAGAAACACAGCTTACTTAAAAATTTGCTGTTCTGATCTTATCATATCTTTGTGTTATCTTAGTAGAGTTTTTTTTTTAATTTCACAAGAGGATTCATTAGATCATAATTACATGCAAGCTAGTATATTCATGATGCAAAGCTTTGTATCTGTTCCCAAGGGTGACATTTTTATAGCTATAACAATACAAAATGAAGGATTATTTTTGTCATATTCCAGTATGATTAATTGGGTTCAGAGTCTGAATGGAGTAATTTGAATACTGTTGCAACCTTAAACAGCAAAACACCCATTGAATATTTAATCACATTAAGATAGATTGTTAAAAGTTAGATTTGCACTGAATTTCATTGTAAACTATCATGCATTCCAAAAACAGTGGCAAAACACAACAACCAAACTATATACCTAAGATAGCTTGTGCAGTTATATAGATGTAAATGAGTCAAAAAATAAAGTTCAGACTTATCCCAAAGAATAAATGAGACAGGCTAAATATAATGATAAAGTTCTTAATTTAGTTTTGATCTAGAATTCATTTTTCTTTCGTACGTAACAATGAGTGGATATGGTTTTTGGAAAATAATAGTTACAGTAATGTCATTTTTAACATGAAATTGGATTGCAGAATCTGTACCTGTAAATGATTTGATCAGTGAACAACATCCTGTTTGGAGCACGCAACTTCAGCTGCTACATTTTTAAAATGTTAATTTGGTGCAGTTAATATGGAAAACATTATCTAGCGGCTGTATGAATGTAACAAAATATCTTTTGACCTGTGTATAATGGTCACTTTTTATATTTTCAGGAAAGAGAACAGAAAATAGTCACAAGGATTTTAAAGCTGCATTCTGAACTTGCTTCATCCATTGAAAACTCCAAAGAATGTCCAGATAGTTCAGCTACAGGTAATTGAGCACATCTCTTGTTTTAACAACCAGAGTTGTCTACCCTTACTGTTTCAACTTACAATGAAACACATTTTTGTTGAGTGTATAAATTTCCACTCTGTGTGGTACAAGCTTTTTTTAATGTGAATTCAATGAAGAAACTCGTTAATAAAAATGAAAATAGTTGTGTCAGACATCTAAATAAATTCAGGCTAGCTTATACTCCGCTATAAATGTCAAACATATAATCATATCACTGCCACACCAAAACTGCCTACCCTTCTGCATATGAGATTCTCATGTAAGATCTAACTCGGGTTAGTCTCATGTGCATTTTAACATACAAATTAGGTAGAACTCATGTGACCAAATAGATTCTAATAAGAAAATCACATGTACAGGAATTGTTAACATGAGCAAGATCTTGCTCACATGAACAAGTTTGCTTTTGTGAAATGGCATGCTTATGAGCAAGCTCTTGCTTCTGTGAGCAAGTCTGCTCATGTGAGCAATATCTTGTTCACAAGAGCAAGATTTTTTGCTCATGTGAGCAACATGTTGCTCACCTGAGCAAAAACAACAAAAAAACAACCATATTTAGTTTTTATTGAATACATACATCTTTTGCAAGAATTAAGCAGAATAAGATCATATTCAAATCTAGTAATCATAAGCATATTTGAGTGCAATTATTGATCCTTTAATAAGGTTTCTCACACAAGAAAAATGACAACTAGTGCATGCATGTATATCTGTATGTATTTATATTTAATACATCACATTCATTCTACAAACCTTAGGGTCATAATGAAAGATACTGCAGGAAATTTGCTTCACATGAATATCATTCTTCACTGTTCCAGAAAATTCAAAGCAAACAGAATGTGTAATTAACATTACTGATTCTTAATTTCATTATGTATGCGCATTCATATGCCAGTCTGCTACAATATTTTCACTTGGAGATTGTTCTCTTTGAATCGATGCACTTCCTGTTGACCACTGAATTTAAGTTAGCAGGCTCTGTTTTGAACTGTTGAAAAATGAAACCAGAAATGGAAAAGAAAAAGGTGGTACAAGTTTTTTTCTGATCATGGCATTTGAGACGTTCTGTAAGGTGGATTTTTGAAGATTCATTTGACAAAGTAATGGCAAAATGCATAACTGTTGTTTGGATTAGATGGCACTTTTAACACAGTGTCTATCTCACACTGTGAAAATGGGAATCAACCATCTTCCCAAGGACAAACTCAGGCAGCCAACCCAGCATGAAAATGCAACACTGGGACTATGAGTCTAATTGCTCTACCAATAGAGCTACCATAGTTCAGTAGCAAGCATATAAACTGCACTACTGATGAGATACCTGTAAGTCACATTGCATATTCCAAATTTGTCTGCTTTTGGATAAAGATGACAATGGGTACCTAGGTATTGTCCCGTTGATTATAACCCAGTAATAAAACAAACAGCTGGGTACCCGTTAAAAAAAAGTTTTCCAAGTTCAGATAGAGACAGACTAATGATTACAGTTCGAGGCTCGTGTCGTGTATGCATTTATTCATCATCATGGGCTCGTATGGTTGCTTACAATTTACTTGTCATCCATGTACTATATAATAATACAATAGTACAATTCTTTCTCACGTGACCTATTTAAGAATCATTGCTGATATTTCAAACTTGACCATCCTAACTTTGTGCCTGTCCATGGTTCATGCTCCAGTTTTCTCGTGACTCAAACACTCTTGTTTTGAGATCCTGATGACACTAACTGGGTCATTACCTTTTGTCAACTGCGATAGTAAGTACTGATTAAAAAATATTCAACAAAATAAAATTTAAATACATGCTACAATTCAAATAAAAGAAAGCACAACCTAAATGCCCAGTTTAACTAATGCCATTTTTGCCTCCAGTTTGTGGCCCTGGAGCAAGTGTTAGCTGTTCAAGTCAGGGCTGCTGTTTGCATTTTGGTTTGCTGGACCCATTTTATTAGTGGGAAACCCAAGACATATTTTCTCACGGCAAAGGCAACACAAGAACTTGGCTACCATAACATGCAGTTCTCATACCATGTTAGGAAAAAAATGAACAAAACGGACAATGTATGCAGACTGAAATTTTTCACTGAAATATTTAAATGTAAAGGAAAAAAAACCCTTTGTTATTTAATAACATTGAAAAAAATCGAATAAAAATTCACATGTGTGTAAATGTGATAACTTCTGCACAAATTTTACATCAAACAGTTCCAAGAAAACAGACAAGTTCTTGAATGTGAAACCACTTGCCCTAGATTCAGTCTTTTATGAAACTACATGCATAGCAGACCAGCCTAAATTGAAAATAAATGGCGCCAGATATCATTTAAAAAAAAAATTAAAAAAATCCCGGGGATGTATCGATGTGACTGATGAATGTTATATGACTGAGAAATGTTAGAGCAGAGGGATTTTTTTAAACAGGAAAACATGTTGCACCGGACCATCGTTATGGGATGAACCATAGCAGGTCAAGGATAATACAACAATCAACATCTGTGGACTTTACGACTATTCATGAAAGTTACTGTTGACATGTAGACTAGTCAAAGTGAGTGTTATGCATAAATAATTTATCAGTTTCTTTTGTGTCTACTCTTGTCCTTACTACTAATCCACATGAATTTAGCCGATTTGTGACAAAAATTTTAACTGCAGATGCAGGCAAGTAGCAAAATTAAATATATGTTTTTCATAGTTTTCTGTAATTATGACATGTAATATATACTCTTTTTACGCTCAGATTATGCTTTCTTCCCACTTATATTAGTAATAATTATTCTTACACCTCTTTTCGGGGTTGGCACGTGTGAACCTACAACAAAGCAGTTCAGGTTCACATTTAATACAATTTCCTTTTGATCATGTACACTGGTAATTGATTGTTAGGACTGATGGGTACACAGTAGAAATTTCCCCAAATTTTGACATCTCTACTCCTGGAACAGTCCTCAGGGAGATTTCTTCTAAACTTTTAGGATACATTTTTTCAAAATATGCACATTTACAATATATAAAAAAATTCAAAATCTAGTTTCCAGTTTTTATATTTTTAAAAAAAAAAAACTTAATGGGGGTCAAATTTTAGTCTGAAATGCATATGTATCATGCGAATTACATCAAAAAATTTGAAGCATCTCATACATACCCTTTATTGATGTCAGAATTTCCTCTGCATGGCAATAGGGTTTTATCTGACTTCATCCTGTTGCTGTCAATGTTTTGCATTTCTTTCAAATGATTGCTAACTTTGTTGTATTGATTAAAATTTTGTGACCTTCAGGAAGTTTAATCTGTAAAAAGAACATTGGAGATTAGTTTAATTGATCATTTTTTATCAATGCAGAACAGAAAGAATGCATTGAAATGGTAAAAGATTTAGTTGGCAAAAAAGTCCTAGTATAAGAAAAGCTGTAATCCTTATCCAATTAAATCTTTATTTTAAACCTACCAAGAGACTTGACAGACAGGGCAAAAGTCTTTTAGGAATAAAATCATGAATTAAGCTACTGCCTTTGGTTCTCAGTTTTGTATGCTGAACTTGCTCCACCTAATCAGCAATAAAATAATACGAAGAACATTTATGTTTTCCAAATTCAGATAGGATTTATAATTCTGAGTGGCTGGGTTACTAATTGTTTCAATCGGTAACACAAGTGCTCCTCATTGAGGCGCCTGCAGAATAATTGGGGGGCAAGCAGACATGGTTGCACAGTTGAATTGTGGAAGGCATTAACAAGTTTTGAGACAGCGTTGTTCAACACAAAGGCAGTCGAGTAGTATTAGATGATCGTGTGGTGTAGATATCATTTTTAGCAGCAAGAGGTTGAATTATGTCGTTAAGTAAAATCTAAAGTAAAACCTTGGCTTATTTTTTAACGACCAAATTTATGCTTACACTTAAAATGTTGATGATTCAGGCTTTGATCATTCCATATGCGAAAATTGTAAAAAGAAATAAGCAAGTGTAACTTATATCTTTCTCGGCAAAGAACCAGTCCTTCATAATCCTTGAATCTTCTGATATATGCATCCATGTAAAGTCACGTTGAGGTCTTCTCTTTCGTGCTGAACATTAACATCAGTACCAACGTGGACATCACTAGATGCTGATATTGGTTTCTTTTTGTTAACAATGTCCACATACTTGCAGTCATAGAAATATGTAAGAGCAAACACGTTGCAAGAGAATATTAAATAGCTTTCTTCCTAAACAGCATGGTGCTTGCTAAGTACACATGTCCTGCATGCAAATTTCTATCTGTTGGGTTTTCAAGTGCTATTCTACATGTACACTGTAGGTCAGCATGCAGCATCTGTTGAGTTCATTTGAGGTGCCAGAAAGGGTGAATTATTAGTAAACATTTTGTTTTACGTGCAGGGGCGTAAATGTCAGTCATACATTTAGTATAAAATAATACTTTTATTATTTTATACTAATGTATGACTGACATTTAAATTGTAAGCAACAATACAAGCCCCTGTGGTTTACACTCCTTTGTACATATTTACTCATGTATTTCTTAATTTTATATTTTATATATCAAATAAATGGTATTTTTATTATCAGATGTTTCATAAAAACTGAGCTATAAGTGAATTCATATCATTTATAAGTTAATTAATATAGCCATTGTTAATTTTGATGTTTTTACAGTAGCTTGGGCTGAGCCATGCCCCACAGGACACTCCAATGGTTCTAACAAGCCAATTCTTCCACCGTGTACTCTGATAACCTGGGTTACAGACAAGTGAATGGAATTGCCAGTGATTTGTCTCGTGATTATTTCAGTAGCAAACTTCTTTTATAAACTTTTAAATGACACAATCAGAACATTTAAAAGGCTGCAAATAAACAAGATTTTCCATTCCCAAGAATATACATGTGCAAAAGAGTGTGAAACAACTACACCATCAAACATGACGGATTAGGCAGTTTCTTACAGATTTATTAAATTTTATGTACAGTACATGTCGTTCAGTGGCAATGATAATTTAGTTTTAGCAATAGTGAATCCACTGACAGCTAATACAGAAGCTGGATTTGCATTTCCATACAATAAAGTCACTGAAAAAACAACTAATGGAGGACATCATTGCCTGTAATAAGCCAAATTACACAATTCAGTCAGTATAAGATTTTATTGACTTTGTGCGAACGTTAGGCATGGAAGAAAATGACGTAGTATATGTAGTTCTCCAGATCTTCTGGAAAAGGGCTTGAGAGTTTATTAAGCTGAAAGGACTGTGCATCAGTGTTTATTTTTTTCCAGATATGTGGCTATGTATTTGTTTTACAATATTATAGCGGAGTGTGAGAAGTTTGATAAACTCTGCATGAAGGGGTTGCATCATATGTTTTGTGTAGCATTCATTTTGGGGCAAAAGGTTTATTTCCTTTTTATATTTGCAAACTGCTTATTTGTGGGAGAGAAACATTTCACTTTTTTATGGATTACTGAATTAAACATCAACCACAAACAGTTATGAAGGCATTAACTCTTTGACAGCTGTTATAAGTTCAATGGGTAGTCTGGTTATATGAGACCTTAATGCTGAATTGTTTCATTTTATGAACAGTGAAATGAACATTAATATGTTCAAATACAAGGAGGCTGTTGGATCAAAATAAGACTAAAACTCACTGTGAGAAAATAGATTGACATGTTTTAAAATAAAAAAAACAACAACAAAGCAGCAGCAAGTACAGCATAGAAATGATGTCTATTTGACATAGAAATGATATCTATTTGACATCGAAATGATGTCTATTTGACATAGAAATGATGTCTATTTGACAAAAATCAGGATGCTCTATATTCAACATCAGCACAAAATATTTAAGTCCAAATTGCTCATGTGATAACTCACATGAGAAAATCCAACTTTGAATAAATTTGAAATATTTAATCAGAATCATAGTCCAAGTTTCTCACGTGATAACTCACATGAGAAATTAGGACTGCCTTATTTTCAAACGTGGTTATATGTAATGGAAAAGAATGTTTTCTAAGTTCTACATTCTCACGTGACCAAAATCTGCACATGTGAAAATCAGGTTAGTTTTTCCTTGGCTCACATGATCTAACAAACTGCACACATGAGCAAGCAAAATCTACCCAATTTGCATACATTCATAACAAGGTTCTCATGTGCATCTTATGAGCAGCTCATGTGAATTGGTGAGATTTTTCTGTACGGGCCATTAAAATAAATCTCAGTTTCCAAACTTGAATTTACCTACACAATACATCATAATGAATGATCATGTTCAAATGATCACAAAGTCAGTGAAGCATTGATAGCTTTATAGTATTACATCTCTATGGTCTTAAACAAAGTAACATCAAGTAAAACCATCAAGTTCTGTAAAAGTTAACAGTTTATTTCAGAATCACTAAAATCCAAAGTGAAAAAAGTCAATAAGTAATGTATGATGTTGCAAATTAAATCCCAAATAATCATAGAATTTCTAACACAAGTCATAATGGTTAAAGTTCTGAATAAACTATAGTGGTTCCAAAATCAATGCTGAAAGTGTTGATGTGCCTGTGATGGCCTGAATAGTAATGATATACCAACAGTCTTATGTTGAATCACAATAATAATATCCAAGAATATATCCTTATTTGAATTTCACTATAAATCCAAGTCTCTACTGCCAAGAATATTATTTTAAATGGGCATTTTGTATTTCCAATAATAAATAATTGAAATAAATTTCAGCCCAAATGAAATACAGGACACAACAATAAGACTGATTTCTGCTTCAGACATTATTGCAAGAGTAAATAATTTTTCCAGTAAACAAGAGTTTATACTTATATACCTGACCTAGGTCACAATTAGCATTTTCTATTAAAAAAATATTACCTAATGGAAAATTTTATTCTAGAAGGTTCCAAATGTTTACAAGATAAAATCTTAGTTATAATTAGAAGTTTTGTTACTAAAATTATGATAAAGAACCTGGTAAACACAATGTCCTTGACTCAGTTTAAGTTAATACTACTGATATTTATCCTTTAGTCAGAAAAAGGTAAACGGTGTTATTTACAAAATTGTCACTGAACTTGTACAAGGTTAGCTACACAATTTTATATTACCCATAGCATATAATGAAATATAAAATAACAAATAACACAAATTAAATATACATAACAATAGTCACCAAAAAATATACAGATTCTGTGATTTAAGATCAGAAATAAAACTATGAACTAACTACTTTCCAAAGAAAACAATTATTTACCAAGTTCATTAATTAACTTATTTTTTTCTTTCATGATCTGTGTCAGTGTTACCATAAAAGTTGACCATAGTTATTAAAAGATGCCTCTCAGTGAGACAATATAACAGTTTGAATTGCAAAAATTACATTTCAATACAACCATGAGTTGAGAAATTAATAACTGAAGAAGTTGTATTTGATTTACAGTTATCAAATATTGAACATCTATGGACATGGTAATCATATTTATTCCACTATAGTTTGGTATTTTGTACAGCGTTAATATAAACATGACAAAGTAGAGCACCAAATTACCGGTAGTATGTACATGTATTTCTGGTCGACACACAGAGCATACAGCTACAAATTACTGGTAGTATGTACATGTATTTCTGGTCGACACACAGAGCATACAGCTACAAATTACTGGTAGCACGTACATGTATTTCTGGTCGACACACAGAGCATACAGCTACAAATTACTGGTAGCATGTACATGTATTTCTGGTCGACTTGCAGAGCAAACAGCTACAAATTACCAGTAATATGTACATGTATTTCTGATTGATTCAAAGAACTACACACTGATGTGAAATGAGTTTATTAGCATAAACAGTCAATGAACAAGACAAGCAAGGTTTCTAAGTATTATTTTTTACTCATGGACAAGGCTTGTAAATAATTTAACAATGTGATGAATTTGATCTTTCACATGGAGCGAATATGGCATGTTCTTCTGTAAAATTTGCAATCTTATTTTTGAAAATAAGAAAATTAGGTTTAAAAAATGGCATGTTGTACACACCAAAATACATCATCCATTTTAGAGCAGCCAGGTCTTATTGCATATGAAAATGTAGAGAATGGTCTGTATCAAAACAATCACTATGGAGAGTCTGCTTGCTTTTAATTTTCCAGTACACTTAACAATAATTGCTGTAGGTAGCATCATAATTTGGTCTATTTTTGTTTTTGCTTTGCTGTCAATGTACCTAAGCCAGAGAAGGTTAATTTTGAATGCATATTTAACCAAAAACTCTCAGACAGTCTGATGAAGCCATGCTGATACCTGTATATATGCATAATGAAAATAATTAATTTCCTTAGAATCAGTTTTTGCTAATTTCACCAAAGTTTTTTTTGCACCCAAAAATATCAGTAAAGTCTGTTTCACCACCTGCTTTATCTACATTTGCTTAAAATTTAACTTTACTGAAGTTCTTATGTTAGCCAGTAATGATAGCACCAAGGATATATAATTATTGCTTAAATACATCCATGCTTTTGTCTGATTTTTGTTGAATTCTTTCTTATTTTACCAACTTGTTTACAGGAATAATTAGAAAAAGGCTGACATGCATCAATGATATCCTGATACAGTTGAAGGAGTGGCACAAGTCTGAGCTTGAACAGCTATCACGAGCTGTGCGAACGTCAAATAAAAGTTTGGATGAAAGGTTTCGCCTTCGCACCTCTATTCAAAACCTACGACAGAGGCAGAAAATTGTTTTAGAACTGTTTTATAAACAGAAGCAGCTAAGCCTGGCTTTGAAGTCTACAGAGGATAGAGTTACCAATGATCAAGATGGGGATAATCTAACAAGCTCAGACAGCAGCAAGGACAGCACTAAACTTGAAAATATTAAAGGGGAAGCAGCATTGTCTCAAGCATTTAGGAGAGATGATGATGCTGGTAGATTACAGCCTCAACATTATACTGACGCATATATGAAAATATCAAAGCCATCAAAAGTTGTGAATGAAGATGCCAGCACAATCAGTGGATCTGAATTCAGATATAAAAGAGGGGAAATTTCCCAAACAGATTTTTCGGTTGTTGGTACTAATTCTCAGAGTTTAACTACAGTCAGTAACAAGTCACTGAATCAGTCATGGTCAGGAACTATGAATGAAAGATGTACAAACTTTCGCAACCTGAATCTTGGGCACGGATCAAAACATGAGACAAGTGTTGAAGTGGATATCAGCACAAGTTCACAAAGTACTAACAAGATCTCCAGTAAAACTGTAGTTAATGTAAAAGATAAAGATCCTGTTAGTTTTAAGCAAACTACTGGTGTAAAGAGGAAAGTACCATCTGAGAGCTTGGAAAATCTTTTCTCAAAGAGAACAAAAAATGCAGAAAAGGTAATAAGATGTCCATTAAAATAACTATTTACAGATAAGATTACATGATATGCATAAATATTCCTATTTGCAGGTGAGGTCACATGATATCCATAAATACTCCTATTTGCAGATGAGGTCACATGATATCCATTAATATACCTATTTGCAGATATGGATACATGTGTTACATGACTAGGCTCATACAAAGTAACAAAGAAAAGAGTGAAGCCAACAATCTTTGTAAATTTAACAGAATAATTTATTTCCCTAGAAAACAAGGTAAAAAATATGAAAAAGGACTTATGGTTTGTGAATCTAATCCAAACATTAATCCTAGAATTTAAAAATATAAGTCCTATCACTAAAAAGTTTTAAATGAATCAAAGTTCGAATCCCGATGAAGTCCCAAGATGGAAGGTGATGACGTCTTCTATAATCTTTTTTGTGTTGAAGTATCAACAGTTCCTTTTTCAATCCAAGAATAAATAATCTGGCTTGAGAATTCTGAATACTTTCCAATAAATGTCTTTGTCCAAGAATTTGAATGACACAAGTAAAAACTCCAGGGAAAATAAATTATTTTAAATAAAAACTCAATTCAGCTTGGCAACAACAAACACCTTGAGCTCTAAAGGTGTGAATTACAACTGAATTAAATCACATTAAAACACTAATTTTTACACAACTCTAGATCACTTGACAGGGTCACATGGTCACTTAAATCGAATGACACAGTAAGACCATAGGCCAACTGACATGTATGCCATGGATGGAAATGAATCGTACTGTAACATTCAGTAATAAAAAAAAATAAATAAAAAAACGTTTACAACAATGCTGACTATGCAAGCCAATATGACCTTGATTATGACCAATGATTTTCACTCTGTGTTTACCAATTTTGAATCAGGGTCAGAACTAGGTCATCTAAAAATACAGTGTTGTAATCATGACTTGTTTACTGTGAGAATGAGAAAAACAGTCAGAACTGAACTGAATTTATAAAAAAAAATTCAAATCCCACAGAGAAAACTATCATTACAGTAACATGTAATGCAATACAATAAAATTTAAAAAAATCCAAAACAAACAAACAAATAATTAAATTACATATATGTAACACTTCCCCCCATAAAGAAAAAAAAAGATTTATGAAATAAAGCTTTCTTTTTACCATATGTTAATTATACATGAGGTAAAAAAATTACATAAGAAGAACTCTTATGAATTATACAAAGTATACATGAAATAATTTCCATACATGGGAAAGTGTATCTGCTATTAAATTGTTTTTTCCTTTGATGTGCCTGATTTCAATATTATATTCCTGTAACAAAAGAATCCACCTTGATAATTTTTGATTTTTGTTTTTCATCTTGTCGATGAAAGTAAGGGGATTGTGATCACTAAACACAACAACTGGAGAAGGAGCTGAACTAATGTAAACTTCAAAATGCTGTAATGCCAGTATTAAAGCCAAACATTCCTTCTCGATTGTTGAGTAATTCCTTTGGTGCTTATTTAATTTCTTAGAAAAATAGCACACTGGATGATCAGCACCATTGCTATCTTCTTGAATCAATACTGCTCCAACCCCAACATCACTTGCATCAACAGATAGTTTAAAAGATTGACTAAAATTTGTAGCTGTAAGAACTGGTGCACTTTTAAGTATGGTCTTTAACTTGTCAAAAGCCTCCTGACATTTCTCAGTCCAAAGGAACTTGTTTTTCTTGCTCAATAAATTTGTCACAAGTTAAGTAATATTAGAAAAATTGGAACAAAATTTCCGATAGTATCCAGCCATACCCCAAAATCGTATCAGTTGCTTTTTACTGACAGGCACAGGGAATTCAGAGATAGCCTTGACCTTAGCATCTATAGTTTTAACTTGTCCTTGTCCCACAACATGTCCTAGAAATGTTACACAAGCATAGCAGAACTCACTTTTAGATAAATTGATTGTCAAACTTGCATCAGTGAATCTGTCAAAGAATTTCCGAATTGTTGCTAGATGTTCTTTCCAGGTGTCATTGTAGATGATGACATCATCGATGTAAGCATCACAATTATCTAGACCAGAGGTAATCATATTCATCAAATGTTGAAAAGTACTTGGCGAACCCTTCATCCTGAACGGCATCACTTTGTATTGATAAAGTTCATCTGGAGTCACAAATGCCAAAATTTCCATTGCCCTTTCCTTTAGTGGAATTTGCCAAAATCCTTTCAGAGGGTCAAATTTGGTAACATACTTGGCATTTCCAATTTTATCAATGCAGTCATGGATTCTTGGTAATGGAAATGAATCTGTCTTAGTCACACTGTTCACGTTATTATAATCAGTGCACATACAGAAAGTTTTATCTGGTTTTGGAACAAGTATACACGGAGAACTCCAGTCACTTTTACTGGGCTGTATGAAATCATTATCCAGCAAATACTGAACTTCCTTTTTCAAGCATTCCTGTTTGAGAAGGTTCATCCTGTATGGGTGTTGTTTCACAGGTTTTGAATTCACAATTTCAACGTCATAAAAAATTTTGTTTGTCCTCATAGGAACATCTGGAAACAAGTGCTCATATTCAAATAATAACTGATTAAGTTCATTTCTTTTTTGTTTTTGCAAATGCAAAAATTCTGGTCCAGATTTTTCATAATATCTGAATTCCGAAGATTTGTCACTTCAAAATCAGTAGAGTCCGATTGAATTCCGTCACTTGAATCCTCGGTGAGTGGGACAGGTACAACTAAATTAATTGCATGATTTACCTGGCTATCTCTCTCAACATACTGGTACTCCATTAATTTATTTAGATCAGAGTACTATTATTATAATTGAACTCATTCATTTTCTTCTTTACTTTGTAAGGGTCGTAATACCTAATTTGAAGAGAATTTGAAGAATGAGCAAGAGAGAAGGAACTCTATTACAGGACTCAAAAGTTCTCTCCATTAAAGTTCTGTGAAACCATAATTTTACTTTTGACTTGAATTGCTGAATGCCAAATTCAAGCATAATTAGCTAGAAAATTCCAGAGATAAAATTTTACCCTTGACGAGATTGGATAGATTTGGGAAGGCCAAATTGGGTAAAAAGCTTGATCAAAGCTTTTACTATAGTTTTAGTTTTAATGTTCCTCAGAGGAATTGCCTCTGGGAATCTTGTTGATGCACACATAATGGTCAACAAATATTGGTTGCCTGACTTGGTCTTAGGTAAGGGACCAACACAATCTACCATTATTCTGCTAAATGGTTCATCAAATGCAGGAATAGGTTGCAGATGAGCCTTAGGTATCTTCTGATTGGGTTTTCCTACCATTTGACAGGTATGACAAGATCTACAGAATTTACAAATGTCACTTTTGATTTTTGGCCAATAGAAGTGAGTCAAGATCTTGTGATAAGTCTTATTAATCCCTAAATGTCCAGCCAAAGGGAGTTTCATGGGCCAGACTAAGTATTTCCCGTCTGTAAGATTTTGGAACTACAGTTTGATAGTTCACTGACCACTCGTCATCAGCAGGTATCTCGGGAGGTCTGCATTTTCTCATAAGAATTCCATTTTTAATGAAATAACAGACAGGTACTTCAGTGGCTTCAGTTTCACTAATGGCCCTTTGAAACAAACAGGAAATCTCATGATCTTTCTCCTGTGGTTTATCACCCTGATTAGAAAAAAGAGAATGAGTAGTTAAAAGAGGATCACTGTGATCAATACCTTTTGATTGATCCAAACAAGGAGTGAAAGTGACCTCATCAAAAGCCTGACCAATACATGTGTCACTAAAGGAAGACTTTCCTGATCAAAATCATTCTCAAGAGCTTTCTTTGCCACAGCTCTAGTAACTGCACAAGCTGGGTATAAATCGGGGAATTCTTTTCCAATAGGATCATCTTTCTGATGCAAACAAGGCTTGTCAGTTACAAGTGGATTAACCACAACTTTGTCTCCAGTTAGGTCGTTGCCAAGTAACAAATGAATGCCCTCAACGGGTAAAGAAGACACTATTCCGACCATCACAGGTCCTGAAACTAAGTCTGATGACAAATTTACAGAATGGAGAGGAACATTAACAAAGCCGCACTCTACTCCCTGAATAAGAACACTCTCATGAGAAGAAGACTTATCAGAAAAAGGCATAGTACCTGATAATAAAAGACTCTGAGAAGCTCCTGTGTCCCATAAAATTTTAATAGGTATTGGATTGGCCAAATCACCCAAGACTGATATTGAACCCTTCGACATGAATGGTTCATAATTCTCCATAATAAAAGCAGACTGAGGTTTACTAGACCCAACAAATGTATTGCTTTCAATACATGACCATGACCTTGACCTCTTAGAAGTAAGAGCATTTGGGATAGGTCTATCTTGATTCTGATGCTTATATTTCAATTTGAAGCAATCAGAAATAATGTGTCCTTTTTTTTTTGCAGTAGGTATATATAGGAAGAGACAAGGATTTTGAATCAAGCTTATCAGAAGCTTAATTTTTAAAAGTTGTGCCAGATTGAGTTTTAGAAGGAGTTGTATTAGGCTGAAATACTTTTTTACCAGTAGACTGCTGAGTGAAAGACTTGTCTACAACAGGAACTTTATGAGTTAAGAAATACTCGTCTGCAAGAAGAGCAGCATTTTCCAAGGTTTCGATCTAATGCTCTTCAAGATAAGTCTTAATGTCACAATGGACACAGTTCTTGAACTCTTCAAGTGATACAAGTTGTTTGAAATTTTCATAATCTTGATCTACTTTCTTGGCTAAGCACCATCTATCAAATAACTGTTCTTTTTCTCATGCAAATTCGACATAAGTTTGTCCAGCTTCTTTTTTATAGTTCCTGAGTTTTTGCTGATAAGCCTCAGGGATTAACTCATAACCCTTTAAGATGCATTCCTTTACCAGATCATAGTCAGAAATTTGCTGTACTGACAGGGATGCAAAGATATTTCGGGCTTTGCCAAAAAGTACACACTGCAATAATTGAGTCCAATGCTCCCTTGGCCATTCCAAATTTTCAGCAACTTTTTCAAAATAAGGAAAATATTTGTCTGCTTCTTTTTCACTAAAAGGGGGTACTAGCCTAAAATTCTTTGCAATGTCAAAACTTGAATTTATATGTGAAGTGGAAACGTGCCTATCACTTGCCGGCTCTATTTCTTTCATTCTAATTTGAAATTCCCTTTCATTCTTCTCTCTTTGCAATTGCATCTGTCTCTCTCTCTCTCTCTCTCCTCAAATTGTAACTGCATTTGTTTATCTTTCTCTCTTTCCTGTCTCTCTCTCTCCTCTTTCTCAAATTGTAACTGCATTTGTTTCTCTCTCTCTCCTCTGTCTGAAGCTCGAGCTTTCTTAACTCCAATTCCATCTTGTATTTCATTTTTAGTTCCTTTACTTTTATGTCAGAGTCTGATACCGACTTACTGACCGAAGATAAAACACCTTTATCGAAAACATTCCTCTCTACCAAATACTGGATCAAAATTTTTTTTATTTCTTGTTTCCTTAAAGAAGCTTTTGCTTCAGAAAGATCATATTTTCTGGCAAGTTCAAGCAATTCATCTTTTTTCAAACTATCCAACTGCTCCTGAGCAGGATTTGAAAAACAAGTTTCCACTTTTGATGATAATGTGAAAAAGCCTGTTGATTCCACTAAAAATTTCAAACAAAAATATGAAATAGTACTTGGGATTTAAAATATTCTGGAAACTAGGGGAATTTAAATTTTGAAAAAACAATTTTCTGAAATATTTTAGCCAAAATTCAAATATCTCAAAGACAAGCATCCAATTTTCTTTGTTACATGACTAGGCTCGTACAAAGTAACAAAGAAAAGAGTGAAGCCAACAAGCTTTGTAAATTTTACCGAATAATTGATTTCCCTAGAAAACAAGGTAAAGAATATGATAAAGGACTTATGGTTTGTGAATCTAATCCAAAAATTAATCCTACAATTTAAAAATATAAGTCCTATCACTCAAAAGTTCTAAATGAATCAAAGTTCGAATCCTGATGAAGTCCCAAGATGGAAGGTGATGACGTCTTCTATAATCTTTTTTGTGTTGACGTATCAACAGTTCCTTTTTGAATTCAAGAATAAATAATCCGGCTTTAGAATAATAATTTCCAATAAATGTCTTTGTCCAAGAATTTGAATGACACAAGTAAAAACTCCAGGGAAAATAAATTATTTTAAATAAAAACTCAGTTCAGCTTGGCAACAACAAACACCTTGAGCTCTAAAGGTGTGAATTACAACTGAATTAAATCACTATAAAACGCTAATTTTTACACAACTCTACATCACGTGACAGGGTCACGTGGTCACTTAAATTGAATGGCACAGTAAGACCATAGGCCAACTGACATGTACGCCATGGATGAAAACTAATCATACTATAACATTCAATAATAAAAAAAATAAATAAAATTGTTGTTTACAACAGAGCTGACTGCAAGCCAATATGACCTTGATTATGACCAATGATTTTCACTCTGTTTACCAATTTTGGATCAAGGTCAGAACTAGGTCAGCTAAAAATATAATGTTGCAATCATGAATTGTTTACTGTGAGAATGAGAAGAACAGAACTGAACTGAATTTATATTAAAAAAATTCAAATTCCACAGAGAAAACTGTCATTACAGTAACATGTAATGCAATAAAATAAAAAAAATCCAAAGCAAACAAACAAATAATTAAATTACATATACGTAACACATGATATCCATAAATATTCTATTTACAGATGAGGTCACTTGAAGTCCATTAATAAATCTGTTTGCAGACAAGGTCACATGATGACCGTTTGTATACCTATTTGCAGATGAGATCACATGATGTCCACTAATAAACATATTTGCAGATAACTGCTCTTCAATCAGGAAAAGTTTTCATTGTTTTTACACCAGAGGGGCCAGCCGTTCACATGCATATCTTTAGAGTGTATATTGCCCACTAACAGTTATTAAGGTTTTAAAATTTGGGAATTGTGTTTTTAGCAGGCAGATTTAAAGCTATCTCATTTGCACAAGTCATGTGTGCACAACAACAGCAAAGAAAAAATTTTGAAAACCTATTTAACAGTATTTACAAAAATCAGAATCAGTTTCTGAGCCATAAATTATAATGACAAGATCTTAAATTAGAGTAAACGTCCCCCCAATATTCTTTTATGTGTGAAAGTTTCTGATGTACTTTAAACTGGAATCTAAATTTACAACATGAAAGCAGTACAATAATAAATATAGTCATTAACAGAAATATAACTTGATTACCTGCCAGAGCTTTAGTGTGTGCCATCTGGAATTTTGTTAGGCAAAAACATTTGTTCACATGCAGAATCTGCAGTAGTGTGTGTGTGTTTGTATATATACGTTTTTTTGTGATTACTGTGTGGATGGAGGAGAGTTATCTTCTTTTACCTATCTTATATCTTAATATAATGTAATAAAAGATTACAAATCATGTGGCAAATAGTGGTCCTTTCAAGTGTACTGGATCAGCAAGGGATCGTGCATGCAGTATAGCTAGGGCTTGATTAAGATAGATGCAACAAACTGACAACTAGGCAAAGTACTTTTGTGTCATTAAGACTTTGTCCAGGTCAGTTAGAAAACACATACAAGACAAACAATTAACAGAAAAGAAATAAATGAATTTAAACAGGTTTATATGACTGTCTAATGATAATACAGTTTGAACATTTGTAATATCACATCCAATTGGTTTTGAACTCAGATGATAAAATTATATAAAGATAGATACATTGACACAAAACATTGACACAAATATAATCAAACAAAATGGAGAGTTCTGATTCATTCCAAGTAGGAATTAAACCTGTGCTGCAAATTATGGCACTCACTGCCTAGTTGTGATGCATCAGCATTGTAATCCATTTGGTCATGTGCTTGTCCCCAGAAGAGGATGGCACAAGGTCAGAGGGCTTGAGATAAGGGAATCAGCTTAATAGGAAAACATATTAACATAGCTAAATGTGCAAACCCAGTGGATTTCAGTTTTGCAGCGTCAAAATATACACATAAAATTGTAATTACAAATTGACACCCATATACCAAAATGAGAAGAAAGTGCAGATCTCTGGACCATGCATTCTGTGTATGGATATGGATATATTGAAATGTTTTAATGCAGATATCATTTGACATCATTTGCATGTATTCTTGTGACACAAGTTAATACTGCCTGAAAACTGCTGGATGTAATAATTGAAATTCATCATTTGATATATATATATATATATATATATATAATTCAGAAGTTGCAAATATACTAACATGGAGAAGGAGCTTGCTTTTAAAATTAGCTTATTAATTTGTGAAAATGCTTTTCATTACAATAAATTCTGACTTTGGTGAAAAAGAGTCAAAATTATAGAAAGGTAATTCACAATTAAGTCATTTAATAGGAAGAACTATTTAAAAATGACTTACAAATAAATTTTAAAAAAACAAAACAAAACAAAAAAACGATGTTCCTACAACAGTCCTGCTCAATAACTTTGCTTGAATTTTGGCTACTGTTGCAAATTTGTTAGTTTTACTGGTCAACCACAAGAAGAGCTTGAGATGAACTTTCATCCCTTAAGTAGAATCTTTCGATTTGTTTAAGTTTGCCATCATCACTGCTCCAAACTACAGGTAGGGGAGTCATGAAACTTGACACAGTTTTATCCTGAGGTCTGTTTGATCACAGAATGAAAGTGTTATCTTTTGGATGTATTATCTCTGCTCCTTCTTTTGGGCATCTTATCGCTATTCCTTCAAAATGGATATATATCACTATTCATTCCATTGTTTGTATTATCGCTCTCCTTTGGAATGGATGTATTCTTGCTACTCCTTCCACTGAACCCTTGAGAATGAAAGTATTATCACTACTAATTTCTCTGCATGTATTATCACTACTCCTTGAGAATAGATGTTTTATTGCTACACCTTGAGAATAGATGCATTATTGCTACTCCTTGAGAATAGATGTATTATTGCTACTCCTTGAGAATAGATGTATTATTGCTACTCCTTGAGAATAGATGTATTATCACTACTCCTTGAGAATAGATGTATTATTGCTACTCCTTGAGAATAGATGTATTATCACTACTCCTTGAGAA